>OY804609.1:27407499-27533446 GCA_963680895.1 Fragum sueziense | reverse complement strand
AGACCTATAGAGAGACACACAGAGACCTATAGAGACAAACACAGAGACCTATAGAGAGACAAACACAGAGACCTATAGAGACAAACACAGAGACTTTTACAGACACACACAGAGACCCTATAGAGACACACACAGAGACCTATAGAGACAAACACAGAGACCTTTACAGACACACACAGAGACCTATAGAGACACACACAGAGACCTATAGAGAGACACACACAGAGACCTATAGAGAGACACACACAGAGACCTATAGAGACAAACACAGAGACCTATAGAGACAAACACAGAGACCTATAGAGACAAACACAGAGACCTATAGAGAGACACACACAGAGACCTATAGAGAGACACACAGAGACCTATAGAGACACACACAGAGACCTATAGAGACACACACAGAGACCTATAGAGACAAACACAGAGACCTATAGAGACAAACACAGAGACCTATAGAGACACACACAGAGACCTATAGAGAGACACACAGAGACCTATAGAGAGACACACAGAGACCTATAGAGACAAACACAGAGACCTATAGAGACAAACACAGAGACCTATAGAGACAAACACAGAGACCTATAGAGACAAACACAGAGACCTATAGAGACACACACAGAGACATATAGAGAGACAAACACAGAGACCTATAGAGAGACACACAGAGACCTATAGAGACAAACACAGAGACCTATAGAGACACACACAGAGACCTATAGAGAGACACACAGAGACCTATAGAGACACACACAGAGACCTAGAGAGACAAACACAGAGACCTATAGAGAGACACACAGAGACCTATAGAGACAAACACAGAGACCTTTACAGACACACACAGAGACCTATAGAGACACACACAGAGACCTATAGAGACACACACAGAGACCTATAGAGACACACACAGAGACCTTTACAGACACACACAGAGACCTATAGAGACACACACAGAGACCTATAGAGACACACACAGAGACCTATAGAGACACACACAGAGACCTATAGAGACACACACAGAGACCTATAGAGACAAACACAGAGACCTATAGAGACACACACAGAGACCTTTACAGACACACACAGAGACCTATAGAGACACACACAGAGACCTATAGAGACACACACAGAGACCTATAGAGACACACACAGAGACCTATAGAGACAAACACAGAGACCTTTACAGACAAACACAGAGACCTGTAGAGAGACACATACAGAGACCTATAGAGACAAACACAGAGACCTTTACAGACACACACAGAGACCTATAGAGACAAACACAGAGACCTATAGAGAGACACACACAGAGACCTATAGAGACAAACACAGAGACCTATAGAGACAAACACAGAGACCTATAGAGACAAACACAGAGACCTATAGAGAGACACACAGAGACCTATAGAGAGACACACAGAGACCTATAGAGACACACACAGAGACCTATAGAGACACACACAGAGACCTATAGAGACACACACAGAGACCTATAGAGACAAACACAGAGACCTATAGAGACAAACACAGAGACCTTTACAGACAAACACAGAGACCTATAGAGAGACACATACAGAGACCTATAGAGACAAACACAGAGACCTTTACAGACACACACAGAGACCTATAGAGACAAACACAGAGACCTATAGAGAGACACACACAGAGACCTATAGAGAGACACACACAGAGACCTATAGAGACAAACACAGAGACCTATAGAGACAAACACAGAGACCTATAGAGACAAACACAGAGACCTATAGAGAGACAAACACAGAGACCTATAGAGAGACAAACACAGAGACCTATAGAGACAAACACAGAGACCTATAGAGACACACACAGAGACCTATAGAGACACACACAGAGACCTATAGAGACAAACACAGAGACCTTTACAGACACACACAGAGACCTATAGAGACAAACACACAGACCTATAGAGAGACACACACACAGACCTATAGAGACACACACACAGACCTATAGAGACACACACAGAGACCTATAGAGACAAACACAGAGACCTATAGAGACACACACAGAGACCTATAGAGAGACACACACAGAGACCTATAGAGAGACACACACACAGACCTATAGAGACACACACACAGACCTATAGAGACACACACACAGAGACCTATAGAGACAAACACAGAGACCTATAGAGACACACACAGAGACCTATAGAGACACACACAGAGACCTATAGAGACAAACACAGAGACCTATAGAGAGACACACACAGAGACCTATAGAGAGACACATACAGAGACCTATAGAGAGACACACAGAGACCTATAGAGACACACACAGAGACCTATAGAGACAAACACAGAGACCTATAGAGACAAACACAGAGACCTATAGAGAGACACACACAGAGACCTATAGAGAGACAAACACAGAGACCTATAGAGACACACACAGAGACCTATAGAGACACACAGAGAGACCTATAGAGAGACACACAGAGACCTATAGAGAGACACACAGAGACCTATAGAGACAAACACAGAGACCTATAGAGACACACACAGAGACCTTTACAGACACACACAGAGACCTATAGAGACACACACAGAGACCTATAGAGACACACACAGAGACCTATAGAGACACACACAGAGACCTATAGAGACACACACAGAGACCTATAGAGAGACACACACAGAGACCTATAGAGAGACACACAGAGACCTATAGAGAGACACACACAGAGACCTATAGAGACACACACAGAGACCTATAGAGACAAACACAGAGACCTATAGAGACAAACACAGAGACCTATAGAGACACACACAGAGACCTATAGAGACACACACAGAGATCTATAGAGAGACACACAGAGACCTATAGAGACACACACAGAGACCTATAGAGACAAACACAGAGACCTATAGAGACAAACACAGAGACCTATAGAGACACACACAGAGACCTATAGAGAGACACACAGAGACCTATAGAGAGACAGAGAGACCTATAGAGACACACACAGAGACCTATATAGAGACACACACAGAGACCTATAGAGACAAACACAGAGACCTATAGAGAGACACACAGAGACCTATAGAGACACACACAGAGACCTATAGAGACACACACAGAGACCTATAGAGAGACACACAGAGACCTATAGAGACACACACAGAGACCTATAGAGACAAACACAGAGACCTTTACAGACACACACAGAGACCTATAGAGACACACACAGAGACCTATAGAGACACACACAGAGACCTATAGAGACAAACACAGAGACCTATAGAGACAAACACAGAGACCTATAGAGACAAACACAGAGACCTATAGAGAGACAAACACAGAGACCTATAGAGACAAACACAGAGACCTATAGAGAGACACACACAGAGACCTATAGAGAGACACACACAGAGACCTATAGAGACACACACAGAGACATATAGAGACAAACACAGAGACCTATAGAGAGACACACACAGAGACCTATAGAGACAAACACAGAGACCTATAGAGAGACACACAGAGACCTATAGAGAGACAAACACAGACCTATAGAGACACACACAGACCTATAGAGAGACACACACAGAGACCTATAGAGAGACAAACACAGAGACCTATAGAGAGACACACAGAGACCTATAGAGAGACACACAGAGACCTATAGAGACACACACAGAGACCTATAGAGACAAACACAGAGACCTATAGAGACAAACACAGAGACCTATAGAGACAAACACAGAGACCTATAGAGACAAACACAGAGACCTATAGAGACAAACACAGAGACCTATAGAGACACACACAGAGACCTATAGAGACACACACAGAGACCTATAGAGACACACACAGAGACCTATAGAGACAAACACAGAGACCTATAGAGACAAACACAGAGACCTATAGAGAGACACACAGAGACCTATAGAGAGACACACACAGAGACATATAGAGACAAACACAGAGACCTATAGAGAGACACACACAGAGACCTATAGAGACACACACAGAGACCTATAGAGAGACACACAGAGACCTATAGAGAGACAAACACAGAGACCTATAGAGACACACACAGACCTATAGAGAGACAAACACAGAGACCTATAGAGAGACAAACACAGAGACCTATAGAGACACACACAGAGACATATAGAGACAAACACAGAGACCTATAGAGAGACACACACAGAGACCTATAGAGACAAACACAGAGACCTATAGAGAGACACACAGAGACCTATAGAGAGACAAACACAGACCTATAGAGACACACACAGACCTATAGAGAGACACACACAGAGACCTATAGAGACAAACACAGAGACCTATAGAGAGACACACAGAGACCTATAGAGAGACAAACACAGACCTATAGAGACACACACAGACCTATAGAGAGACACACACAGAGACCTATAGAGAGACACACAGAGACCTATAGAGACAAACACAGAGACATATAGAGAGACAAACACAGAGACCTATAGAGAGACAAACACAGAGACCTATAGAGAGACACACAGAGACCTATAGAGACAAACACAGAGACATATAGAGAGACAAACACAGAGACATATAGAGAGACAAACACAGAGACCTATAGAGAGACACACAGAGACCTATAGAGAGACACACAGAGACCTATAGAGAGACACACACAGAGACATATAGAGACACACACAGAGACCTATAGAGAGACAAACACAGAGACCTATAGAGAGACACACAGAGACCTATAGAGACAAACACAGAGACCTATAGAGAGACACACACAGAGACCTATAGAGACACACACAGAGACCTATAGAGAGACACACAGAGACCTATAGAGAGACAAACACAGAGACCTATAGAGACACACACAGACCTATAGAGAGACAAACACAGAGACCTATAGAGAGACAAACACAGAGACCTATAGAGAGACACACAGAGACCTATAGAGAGACACACACAGAGACCTATAGAGACACACACAGAGACCTATAGAGACACACACAGAGACCTATAGAGACACACACAGAGACCTATAGAGACACACAGAGACCTATAGAGACAAACACAGAGACCTATAGAGAGACACACAGAGACCTATAGAGACAAACACAGAGACCTATAGAGAGACACACACAGAGACCTATAGAGAGACAAACACAGAGACCTATAGAGACACACACAGAGACCTATAGAGAGACAAACACAGAGACCTATAGAGACAAACACAGAGACCTATAGAGACAAACACAGAGACCTATAGAGACAAACACAGAGACCTATAGAGACACACACAGAGACCTATAGAGAGACACACACAGAGACCTATAGAGACAAACACAGAGACCTATAGAGACACACACAGAGACCTATAGAGACAAACACAGAGACCTATAGAGAGACAAACACAGAGACCTATAGAGACAAACACAGAGACCTTTACAGACAAACACAGAGACCTGTAGAGAGACACACACAGAGACCTATAGAGACACACACAGAGACCTTTACAGACACACACAGAGACCTATAGAGACACACACAGAGACCTATAGAGAGACACACACAGAGACCTATAGAGAGACACACACAGAGACCTATAGAGACACACACAGAGACCTATAGAGACAAACACAGAGACCTATAGAGAGACACACACAGAGACCTATAGAGACACACACAGAGACCTATAGAGACAAACACAGAGACCTATAGAGAGACACACACAGACCTATAGAGACACACACAGAGACCTATAGAGACAAACACAGAGACCTATAGAGAGACAAACACAGAGACCTATAGAGAGACACACACAGAGACCTATAGAGAGACACACACAGACCTATAGAGACACACACAGAGACCTATAGAGACAAACACAGACCTATAGAGACAAACACAGAGACCTATAGAGAGACAAACACAGAGACCTATAGAGAGACACACACAGAGACCTATAGAGACAAACACAGACCTATAGAGACAAACACAGAGACCTATAGAGAGACAAACACAGAGACCTATAGAGAGACACACACAGAGACCTTTACAGACACACACAGAGACCTATAGAGACACACACAGAGACCTATAGAGACACACACAGAGACCTATAGAGAGACACACAGAGACCTATAGAGACACACACAGAGACCTATAGAGACACACAGAGACCTATAGAGACAAACACAGAGACCTATAGAGACAAACACAGAGACCTATAGAGAGACACACAGAGACCTATAGAGACACACACAGAGACCTATAGAGACACACAGAGACCTATAGAGACACACAGAGACCTATAGAGACAAACACAGAGACCTATAGAGACAAACACAGAGACCTATAGAGACACACACAGAGACCTATAGAGAGACACACACAGAGACCTATAGAGACACACACAGAGACCTATAGAGAGACACACACAGAGACCTATAGAGAGACAAACACAGAGACCTATAGAGACAAACACAGAGACCTATAGAGACACACACACAGACCTATAGAGACACACACAGAGACCTATAGAGACACACACAGACCTATGGAGAGACACAGAGACCTATAGAGACACACACAGAGACCTATAGAGACACACACAGAGACCTATAGAGACACACACAGAGACCTATAGAGAGACAAACACAGAGACCTATAGAGACAAACACAGAGACCTATAGAGACAAACACAGAGACCTATAGAGACAAACACAGAGACCTATAGAGACACACACAGAGACCTATAGAGAGACACACAGAGACCTATAGAGAGACACGCACAGAGACCTATAGAGACACACACAGAGACCTATAGAGACAAACACAGAGACCTATAGAGACAAACACAGAGACCTATAGAGACACACACAGAGACCTAAAGAGAGACACAGAGACCTATAGAGACACACACAGAGACCTATAGAGACAAACACAGAGACCTATAGAGACAAACACAGAGACCTATAGAGACACACACAGAGACCTATAGAGAGACACACAGAGACCTATAGAGAGACACACACAGACCTATAGAGACACACACAGACCTATAGAGACACACACAGAGACCTATAGAGAGACACACAGAGACCTATAGAGACAAACACAGAGACCTATAGAGACAAACACACAGACCTACAGAGACACACAGAGACCTATAGAGACACACACAGAGACCTATAGAGACAAACACAGAGACCTATAGAGAGACACACACAGAGACCTATAGAGAGACAAACACAGAGACCTATAGAGAGACACACACACAGACCTATAGAGACACACACAGAGACCTATAGAGACACACACAGAAACCTTTACAGACACACACAGAGACCTATACAGACACACACAGAGACCTATAGAGACAAACACAGAGACCTATAGAGAGACACACACAGAGACCTATAGAGAGACACACAGAGACCTATAGAGACACACACAGAGACCTTTACAGACACACACAGAGACCTATAGAGACACACACAGAGACCTATAGAGACACACACAGAGACCTATAGAGACAAACACAGAGACCTTTACAGACACACACAGAGACCTATAGAGACACACACAGAGACCTATAGAGACACACACAGAGACCTATAGAGACACACACAGAGACCTATAGAGACAAACACAGAGACCTTTAAAGACAAACACAGAGACCTATAGAGAGACACACAGAGACCTATAGAGACAAACACAGAGACCTTTACAGACACACACAGAGACCTATAGAGACACGCACAGAGACCTATAGAGACAAACACAGAGACCTTTACAGACACACACAGAGACCTATAGAGACACACACAGAGACCTATAGAGACAATCACAGAGACCTTTACAGACACACACAGAGACCTATAGAGACACACACAGAGACCTATAGAGACACACACAGAGACCTATAGAGACACACACAGAGACCTATAGAGACAAACACAGAGACCTTTACAGACACACACAGAGACCTATAGAGACAAACACAGAGACCTATAGAGAGACACACACAGAGACCTATAGAGAGACACACACAGACCTATAGAGACAAACACAGAGACCTATAGAGACAAACACAGAGACCTATAGAGACACACACAGAGACCTATAGAGAGACACACAGAGACCTATAGAGACACACACAGAGACCTATAGAGACACACACAGAGACCTATAGAGACAAACACAGAGACCTATAGAGAGACACACACAGAGACCTATAGAGAGACACACACACAGACCTATAGAGACACACACACAGACCTATAGAGACACACACAGAGACCTATAGAGACACACACAGAGACCTATAGAGACACACACAGAGACCTATAGAGAGACACACACAGAGACCTATAGAGAGACACACACAGAGACCTATAGAGAGACACACAGAGACCTATAGAGACACACACAGAGACCTATAGAGACAAACACAGAGACCTATAGAGAGACAAACACAGAGACCTATAGAGACAAACACAGAGACCTATAGAGACACACACAGAGACCTATAGAGAGACACACAGAGACCTATAGAGACACACACAGAGACCTATAGAGACACACACAGAGACCTATAGAGACAAACACAGAGACCTATAGAGACACACACAGAGACCTATAGAGACAAACACTGAGACCTATAGAGACACACACAGAGACCTATAGAGAGACACACACAGAGACCTATAGAGAGACACACAGAGACCTATAGAGAGACACATACAGAGACCTATAGAGAGACACACACAGAGACCTAGAGAGACAAACACAGAGACCTATAGAGAGACAAACACAGAGACCTAGAGAGACAAACACAGAGACCTATAGAGACACAAACACAGAGACCTATAGAGACACACACAGAGACCTATAGAGAGACACACACAGAGACCTAGAGAGACAAACACAGAGACCTATAGAGAGACAAACACAGAGACCTAGAGAGACAAACACAGAGACCTATAGAGACACAAACACAGAGACCTAGAGAGACAAACACAGAGACCTATAGAGACACACACAGAGACCTATAGAGACACACACACAGACCTATAGAGACAAACACAGAGACCTATAGAGAGACAAACACAGAGACCTAGAGAGACAAACACAGAGACCTATAGAGACACACACAGAGACCTATAGAGACAAACACAGAGACCTATAGAGAGACACACAGAGACCTATAGAGAGACACATACAGAGACCTATAGAGAGACACACACAGACCTATAGAGACAAACACAGAGACCTATAGAGAGACACACACAGAGACCTATAGAGACACACACAGAGACCTATAGAGAGACACACAGAGACCTATAGAGACACACACAGAGACCTATAGAGAGACACACACAGAGACCTATAGAGACAAACACAGAGACCTATAGAGACAAACACAGAGACCTATAGAGACAAACACAGAGACCTATAGAGACAAACACAGAGACCTATAGAGACAAACACAGAGACCTATAGAGAGACACACACAGAGACCTATAGAGAGACACACAGAGACCTATAGAGACAAACACAGAGACCTATAGAGACACACACACAGACCTATAGAGACACACACACAGAGACCTATAGAGACACACACAGACCTATAGAGACAAACACAGAGACCTATAGAGAGACACACACAGACCTATAGAGACACACACAGACCTATAGAGACAAACACAGAGACCTATAGAGAGACACACACAGAGACCTATAGAGACACACACAGAGACCTATAGAGAGACACACAGAGACCTATAGAGACACACACAGAGACCTATAGAGAGACACACACAGAGACCTATAGAGACAAACACAGAGACCTATAGAGAGACACACAGAGACCTATAGAGACACACACACAGAGACCTATAGAGACACACACAGAGACCTATAGAGACAAACACAGAGACCTATAGAGACAAACACAGAGACCTATAGAGAGACACACAGAGACCTATAGAGAGACACACAGAGACCTATAGAGAGACACACACAGAGACCTATAGAGACACACACAGAGACCTATAGAGAGACACACACAGAGACCTATAGAGACACACACAGAGACCTATAGAGACAAACACAGAGACCTATAGAGACAAACACAGAGACCTATAGAGAGACACACAGAGACCTATAGAGACAAACACAGAGACCTATAGAGAGACAAACACAGAGACCTATAGAGAGACACACAGAGACCTATAGAGACAAACACTGAGACCTATAGAGACACACACAGAGACCTATAGAGAGACAAACACAGAGACCTATAGAGACAAACACAGAGACCTATAGAGAGACACACACAGAGACCTATAGAGACACACACAGAGACCTATAGAGACAAACACAGAGACCTATAGAGACAAACACAGAGACCTATAGAGACAAACACAGAGACCTATAGAGACACACACAGAGACCTATAGAGACACATACAGAGACCTTTACAGACAAACACAGAGACCTATAGAGACACACACAGAGACCTATAGAGACACACACAGAGACCTTTACAGACAAACACAGAGACCTATAGAGACACACACAGAGACCTTTAGAGACACATACAGAGACCTATAGAGACACACACAGAGACCTTTACAGACAAACACAGAGACCTATAGAGAGACAAACACAGAGACCTATAGAGAGACACACACAGAGACCTATAGAGAGACAAACACAGAGACCTATAGAGAGACAAACACAGAGACCTATAGAGAGACACACAGAGACCTATAGAGAGACAGAGAGACCTATAGAGACACACACAGAGACCTATAGAGACACACACAGAGACCTATAGAGACAAACACAGAGACCTATAGAGAGACAAACACAGAGACCTATAGAGACAAACACAGAGACCTATAGAGAGACACACAGAGACCTATAGAGACAAACACAGAGACCTATAGAGAGACACACAGAGACCTATAGAGACAAACACAGAGACCTATAGAGAGACAAACACAGAGACCTATAGAGACAAACACAGAGACCTATAGAGAGACACACAGAGACCTATAGAGACAAACACAGAGACCTATAGAGACAAACACAGAGACCTATAGAGACAAACACAGAGACCTATAGAGACAAACACAGAGACCTATAGAGAAAAACACAGAGACCTATAGAGACAAACACAGAGACCTATAGAGACAAACACAGAGACCTATAGAGACACACACAGAGACCTATAGAGAGACACACAGAGACCTATAGAGACAAACACAGAGACCTATAGAGAGACAAACACAGAGACCTATAGAGACAAACACAGAGACCTATAGAGACACACACAGAGACCTATAGAGAGACAAACACAGAGACCTATAGAGACACACACAGAGACCTATAGAGAGACAAACACAGAGACCTATAGAGACACACACAGAGACCTATAGAGACACACACAGAGACCTATAGAGAGACAAACACAGAGACCTATAGAGACAAACACAGAGACCTATAGAGACACACACAGAGACCTATAGAGAGACAAACACAGAGACCTATAGAGAGACACACACAGAGACCTATAGAGAGACAAACACAGAGACCTATAGAGACACACACAGAGACCTATAGAGACACACACAGAGACCTATAGAGAGACAAACACAGAGACCTATAGAGACAAACACAGAGACCTATAGAGACAAACACAGAGACCTATAGAGAGACAAACACAGAGACCTATAGAGAGACACACAGAGACCTATAGAGAGACACACAGAGACCTATAGAGACACACACAGAGACCTATAGAGACAAACACAGAGACCTATAGAGACACACACAGAGACCTATAGAGAGACAAACACAGAGACCTATAGAGACAAACACAGAGACCTATAGAGACAAACACAGAGACCTATAGAGACACACACAGAGACCTATAGAGAGACACACAGAGAGACCTATAGAGAGACAAACACAGAGACCTATAGAGAGACAAACACAGAGACCTATAGAGACAAACACAGAGACCTATAGAGACAAACACAGAGACCTATAGAGACAAACACAGAGACCTATAGAGACACACACAGAGACCTATAGAGACAAACACAGAGACCTATAGAGACAAACACAGAGACCTATAGAGACAAACACAGAGACCTATAGAGACACACACAGAGACCTATAGAGACAAACACAGAGACCTATAGAGACACACACAGAGACCTATAGAGAGACACACACAGAGACCTATAGAGACACACACAGAGACCTATAGAGAGACAAACACAGAGACCTATAGAGACACACAGAGACCTATAGAGAGACACAGAGACCTATAGAGACACACACAGAGACCTATAGAGAGACACACAGAGACCTATAGAGACAAACACAGAGACCTATAGAGAGACACAGAGACCTATAGAGAGACAAACACAGAGACCTATAGAGACAAACACAGAGACCTATAGAGAGACACACACAGAGACCTATAGAGAGACACACACAGAGACCTATAGAGAGACACACAGAGACCTATAGAGACACACACAGAGACCTAGAGAGACAAACACAGAGACCTATAGAGACAAACACAGAGACCTATAGAGACAAACACAGAGACCTATAGAGACAAACACAGAGACCTATAGAGACAAACACAGAGACCTATAGAGAGACACAGAGACCTATAGAGAGACACACAGAGACCTAGAGAGACAAACACAGAGACCTATAGAGACAAACACAGAGACCTATAGAGACAAACACAGAGACCTATAGAGACAAACACAGAGACCTATAGAGAGACACACAGAGACCTATAGAGACAAACACAGAGACCTATAGAGACACACACAGAGACCTATAGAGAGACAAACACAGAGACCTATAGAGACAAACACAGAGACCTATAGAGAGACACACACAGAGACCTATAGAGACACACACAGAGACCTATAGAGACAAACACAGAGACCTATAGAGACACACACAGAGACCTATAGAGACAAACACAGAGACCTATAGAGACAAACACAGAGATCTATAGAGAGACACACACAGAGACCTATAGAGACACACACAGAGACCTATAGAGACAAACACAGAGACCTATAGAGACAAACACAGAGACCTATAGAGAGACACACAGAGACCTATAGAGAGACACACACAGACCTATAGAGACACACACAGACCTATAGAGACACACACAGAGACCTACAGAAACACACACAGACCTACAGAGACATACACATAGACACACAGAGATGAGTAGAGACCTACAAAGACACACAGAGAAACCAACAGAGACACAAAGAGAGACCCACAGAGACACACACAGAGATGCACAGAGACCCATACTGAGACTTACAGAGACACAAAGAGAGACTTACAGAGACACACAGAGACCTACAGAGAGATCAACTTAAACACAAAGAGATAACCAGAGAGACACACACACAGATGCAGAGACACACACAGAGACCTAAAGAGACACAGAGAGAGACAAACAGAGACACACAGAGACCTACAGAGAGACTCACAGAGATACACAGATAGACCCCACAGGATACCCTTAGAGACACAGACAGAAACACACACACATACCCTCAGAGACTTGAAAAGAGACAGACATACAAAGAGACACACAAACAGACAGACAGACACAGAGGGGCATACAGAGAGACAGACAGATATGGGTGAGACGGGAAGAGAAACAGACATAATGATAGACACAGAGAGATATATGGCGATATGTGTGCAGTTAGAGGCTAAAAGAAAAAAGCCATAACTGATCCAACCCTTTCCCAAACATGACCTGGTTTAGGCATCCCTCATAGAACAGGCTTGAAAATCACTGAGACAAAAGAAGGAAATGCTGATTATCAGCATTTTTCCTTTTGTCTTAATGCTTTTGTCTTAATGTTTTCTACGCTAATTCATATCATTAACAAAATGCTTCCTTAAGTTACTTTGATTTTGTTGTCTACAGCAGTTGTCAAATTGGACTGCAATTAAATCTCGTTAAATTTGAAAAGGTTGGAAAACACATATAGAGATATACATATCGATAGTTTATCGGACAAATAGCTTATACATATCGAATTGCTATTCGTCCAGTAATGGACGAATAGTTCAAAAGGCTAATCGTCCAGTACCTAACAAAAAGTATTTCTTTCAGTACCTAACAAAAAGTATTTCTTTACATATAGACACTTAAAACAAGAGGGCCAAGATGGCCCTGCATCGCTCACCTGAGAGGACTTTGAAACAAACAGTTTGCAAACTTCAAACTCGCATGACCCATTTTTTACATGACCTAGACATCATCAAGATAAACATTCAGAACAATTTTCACAATGATGAGTAAATATTTTGGTTCTTAGAACAAAAAACAAGATTTGACCTTTTGACCTAGTTTTTGACCTAACATTAGCCACTTTCTACATGACCCATTTATCATCAAGATAAGCAATTCTGAACTATTTCCACAATGATGAATAAATATTGATTTTTTGGCAAAAACAATATTTGACCTAGGTTTTGACCGCCCATGACCCACTTTATACATGCCCCAGATATTGTGAAAATAATCATTCTGAACAATTTTCACAACGATAAAGTAAATATTTTGGTTCTTTAACTTACAGCAAAAAAAAAATGACCTAGTGACCTAGTTTTAAACCTACCATGACCCACTTTTCACATCATCAAGATATCATCAGGATAAACATTCTGGAAATTTTCACAATGATAAAGTAAATATTTTTGGTTCTTAGAGCCAAATCAAAATTTGACCTAGTGACCTAGTTTTTGACCTCACATGGCCCCCTTTTAATATTGACCAGATTTCACCAAGATAAATATTCTGAACAATTTTCACAACGATAAAGTGAATATTTTGGTTCCTAGAACAAAAACAAGATTTGACCTAGTGACCTAATTTTAGATCTCACATGACCAACTTTTCACATCACCAAGATATCAGGATAAACATTCTGAACAATTTTCACAATGATAAAGTAAATATTTTGGTTCTTAGAGCAAAATCAAAATTTGACCTGGTGACCTAGTTTTTAACCTCGAATGACCTGCTATTCATATCACCAAGATAAACATTCTGAATTTTCACAATGATTGAGTAAATATTTTGGTTCTTAGAGGAAAAACAAAATTTGACCTAGTGACCTAGTTTCTGACCTCACATGACCCACTTTTAAAATGACCCAAATTTTGTTAAGATAAACATCCTGAACAATTTTCACAATAAAGTAAATATTTTGGTTCTTAGAGCATAAACAAAATTTGACCTAGTGACCTAGTTTCTAACCTCACATGACCAACTTTTAAAATGACCTAAATTTCATCAAGATAAACATTCTGAACAATTTTAACAATGATAAAGTAAATATTTTGGTTCTAAGAGCAAAAACAAAATTTGACCTAGTGACCTAATTTTAGACCTAGCATGATCCACTTTTCAAATCACCAAGAAATCATCAGGATAAACATTCTGGAAATTTTCAAAATGATATAGTAAATATTTTGGTTCTTAGGGCAAAATCAAAATTTGACCTAGTGACCTAGTTTTTAACTTCGAATGACCTGCTATTCATATCACCAAGATAAACATTCTGAATTTTCCCAATGATTGGGTAAATATTTTGGTTCTTAGAGGAAAAACAAAGTTTGACCTAGTGACCTAGTTTCTGACCTCACATGACCCACTTTTAAAATGACTCAGAGTTTGTCAAGATAAACATTCTGAACAATTTCACAATGATTGAGTAAATATTTTGGGTCTTACAGGAAAAACAAGATTTGACCTAGTGACCTAGTTTCTGACCTCACATGACCCACTTTTAAAATGACCCAGATTTCGTCAAGATAAACATTCTGAACAATTTTCACAATGTTTAAGTATATATTTCCGTTCTTAAAGCAAAACCAAGATTTGACCCAATGACCTAGTTTTTGACCTTACATGACCCACACTTTGTACATAATCTAGATATCAAGATAATTATTTAGGATAGTTTTGACAAAGTTTTGGGCAAAATTGGCATCTCTAGAGCAAAAGAAAGGATCTGTAATATTTGACCTTTTGACCTACTTTTTGACCTTGCATGACCCTCCTTTGATCATGACACAGATATCATAACGATAAACATTTAGAACAATTTAGACAAAGTTTGGACCAAAATTGCCACTTCCAGAGCAAAATAAAGGATTTCACAAGATTTGACCTCATGACCTAGTTAATGACCTGGAATGACCCACTTTTTGACATAGCCTAGATATCATCAAGATAAACATTCAGGACAATTTTGACAAAGTTTGTGCCAAAATTGGCACTTATAGAGTAAAAAGATGGATTTTACAATATTTGACCTAGTGACCTAGTTTTTGACCTGGCTTGACCTATTTTTTATTATGACCTAAATATCATCAAGACAAATATTCTGATCAATTTTCACAACAATTGAGCAACAAATATGGCCCCTAGAGCAGAAAGAAGATTTGACCTAGTGACCTACTTTTTGACCCCATTATGGCCCCGATTCAAATTCTTTGAAGTATTTTGAAAAAGCATGACCCATAGATCATATGTGTGAAATATGATTGAATTCTGCCCCGTACTTTAGGAGGAGAAGATTTTTTTGTGAAAAGTTGACGGATGGACAGATAGACAGATAGACAGTTAGACAGATAGACAGATAGACAGTTAGACAGACAGACGCCGGACAACAGACCGATCACAATACCTCACCTCGAGCACTTTGTGCTCAGGTGAGCTAAAAAATCAATAACAAGAGATGTCTCAGGACAGCCAAGCTCAACTTTCTTGTACTGGATAGTGAAAAATAGTGAAGTCCGAAAAATGTCAGAGTACCAAATGTTTGCATAGAGGCTGACATTTTGGTCACAGAAGTATCTGCAAAGTTTGAAAGCAATAGCTGTTGCAGGAAAAAAGTTATCACAAGTATGTGGAAGTTGCATGTAAAAACTTAACCAACAAGATGTGTTCGTGAAACACAAATGCCCCCGAAATGGCCATTTTTCTAAATCTATGACCTTGAGTTTTCATGTTAACTTGCATGTTAAGGGTTGATAAGGGTTAAAAGACGACCTTGAGGTAGGTAATATTTCATCAAGGAGATAGCTATCATTGAAAGAAAATTACATTCAAATTAGGTCTGTATGTTTAATACTTTTGAAGAAAATCCCAACGTTAAGTTTTCATGTTAAGTTTTCACATTAAGTTGCATGTTAAGGGTTGATAAGGATTAGAGGATGACCTTGAGAAAGGTCATCCTTGGGAAAGGTCATGTTGCATGGACCAGAAAGATATCATTGTAAGAAGGTTATATACCAAACTGGGCTATGTATGTATAATAATTGTTGAGAAAATGCTAATTAAGTTTCAGAATGACAAACAGACAGACAGGTGCACAGACAGACGGACAGGAGTAAAACAATATTCTGATCTTTTGATACATGGGCATAAAAATATCTATGTCCAAAGGGGAAAAAATTCCACTAAATTACTTGTTGGGGCAATGAATCTTTGCCTAGAGGGTGATATTATGGTCACAGGCGCTTTTGCAAATTTTCAGGGCAATAGCATTAGCAGGAACAGAGATATGACAAACTTGCATGTGAAAACTTAACCAAAGCATTACGCTGACGCAAAAGCGGACGCCCGGGTGACTAGAATAGCCCCATATTCTATGAATAGTTGCACTAAAAAGTTCAAAATAGGATACATAGATTAGTATTGCATTCAAACTTTGATACAGTTTCATACATTTTTTCCCCGCAATACTAGTCCAAGTCAACTTAGACTAGTATTGCAGGGAATTAATTTTAGCAATTGAGATAGACTTTTATGGAATTATTGAATATGTAACCACACAACACAAAATTTCATTTTTTGTTGCATGGTTACACTCGGTCACAGCTTTTTGTGGTGACAGAATCCGCGGTAATTGACTCGGAACATTGTGATAAAAAGTGCATAAAGTGAAATTAATGAAAAACGGATATATTGAAAATGGACAACAGTGAAACACATAAATAATCAAGTAAGTTATAAAGAAAGCTGCCTGTTATTAAAATATCAGACTGAACATAGAAATCAAAAGATAGATAAGAAATAGTGACCAGAAACATTGTTCGAATAAAAAGTGAACATTGAAGGAGACAATAAACTTTTCATATAGTAGAAAAACCAAACATAAACCAAACGTAACATTCTTGGTATCATATACATGTACCAGATTATACAAACCTTAAACCTATTGGAACCAACCGAATCACTCGAAGTGAACCAAAACCATCCCGCGTAAACTGAAACAACCGTTGTGAGCCAAAACCATTACCCAGGAGCCAACCAAAACCATAACCAGAAGCCGACCAAACCAATACCAAACCAAAACCATGAACCAACTTCGATCGTGGAACATGACATTTCTGTGAATTAAGATTTGAACTTTTAATCATCATATTTATTACATGAATTTTATTGTGCTGTTTGATGACCTGAACTAGGGTAAGCGAAATTTCAACATTTTAGTGCTACATTGTTTCTTTGTTTTGTTGGAACAGTTGTTATATTTATTTCCTTGTTATTCTTTTATACAGAGCATTATAGCTATTTTTCCCACTTCCATCTTTTATACAAATTTGACAACTAAATTTTGTCAAACAAAACCCAGTCAATTACAACACATTTTCTCTAGTTCAAAGCTAATTGTTGTTATATTCACTTACCAAACAAAATCTATATTTTTACATTTTACACTTGTTATCTTTTACATCAAATTCACATTAATTAGCAATGGCTTCCTGGCAATGTTCCAAGCAAAATTGTGCCAAATATGGTCAAACACCTAACATTAAACCTTCAGTGTCATTGGTCACACAAATGGACAAAAGTTGCAGAGCATACATTCAATTAGAGTCAAAACAAGTCTCCACCCTCTTTGACTAAGGAGCAACTATTTCATGCATAAGCAAACGCATCATCGAAAAACTCAACAAAACTCCACAATATGAAAGTGCTAAAATAACCCATGTATCTGGTGTATGTGGTGAGATCCATCCTGTACTAGGAACTGTCACTCTATCTTTTCTTCTTGACGGCTATCCTTTCGAGCACACCTTTCATGTCTTTACTAACTTGCATGAACCAGTCATCTTAGGTCGTGATTTCATGACAAAAGAAGGACTGCAACTCAACTTTAGAACTAATACTATCTCTCTGTCTAAACCTAATTCTGACCCTATTCACATCTCTCTAATCTCACAAGAAAACTCTAAAACTGACTTTGGGAAAACTTTCTCTTCTCATGTAATACCACCTCACTCTGAATACATTCTTTCTCTGAAAACTAACAAGTTTATGAATGGTGATATAGTGCTATGTGAACCGCCACAATCTCTTGTCAAGGAAGAGCTAGTTGGAGGCAAATGTCTTGCAAGAGTTGTGGATGGTACAGTACATTACCGTCTCATGAACCCTACTGCTCTACCTATCTTTCTCAAACCTAAAACTAGAGTCTCTGTACTAACTGAAGCTAACAGATCTGACATAACCCAAATCTCTGATCTTGATAACATTCTGCATGAAACCTCTGAAACTATAAACTCTATAGATGCTAACTCACTATCTGATGATGACTTTATCACTATGGCTGAGGATCTTGGCATTAACCTAAGTGACTCTGATCTCACCAGTACCCAGAAAAGAAACTTACTCATATTCATAGGCAAAAACAGACAGACATTTGCAAAAGATTTTTCAGAGCTAGGACTCACAAACTTATTTTCGCACAGAATTGAAACAGGCAATGCTAAACCTATAAAGAAAGCACCTTACAGGCAAAATCCTGAAATGCGTCGGGAAACCGAGCGCCAGGTTAAGGAAATGTTAGAGAATGGCTTTATCACTGAATCTGACTCGCCCTGGAACAGTCCCGTTGTACTTGTTAAAAAGAAATCAGGCGAATGGCGATTTGCTGTTGATTATAGAGAACTGAATAAAGTTACTGAACCCATGTCCTTCCCTATACCCCATATTGCAGATGTTTTTGATACCATTGCCGATGCAAAGGCAGAAGTCTTCTCAGTTCTCGACTTAAAATCTGGCTTTTGGCAAGTGCCACTTGACCCTGAAACTGCCGATAAAGCTGCATTTGTTACTCATCAGTCTGTATACTCTTGGTCAAGGCTTCCATTTGGTCTCATGAACTCGCCAATCACCTTCCAAAATCTGATGAGTAAAGTCCTTAAAAATCTTAATTGGAAAGTTGCTCTTGTCTATATTGATGACATATTGGTTTTTAGCAGAAACTTTGATGATCATATTGATCATTTGTCTCAGGTCTTCGCAAATTTGAGAGCAGCTAACCTGACCCTTCAACCCTCCAAATGCAAATTCGCCACCAAAGAGATTGAATATTTGGGCCATATCATATCTAAACAAGGCATCAAGGTCAACCCTGCCAAGACCAAAGCAATTGATGAATACCCACAGCCCAAAACGGCCAAACAAGTAAAGTCATTTCTCGGCATGACCTCATACTATAGGAAATTTATCAAATCCTATGCAAAAATAGCAAATCCTCTAAATGCACTACTAAAGAAAGACACTAAATTCAAGTGGACACCAGAATGTGAAGACGCTTTTCAAACTTTGAAGAAAGCATTAGCTTCTCCCCCCATACTAGCCTTCCCAGACTTTGATCGTCCTTTTATCTTGGCAACAGATAGTTCTGATCATTCGATGGGCTATGTTTTGTCACAATGTGATGAAAAAGGCTTAGAGCATCCTATTGCTTATGGAGGAAGAACTTTGCATGGCCATGAAATAAAATGGCATATTACAGATAAGGAGGGATTAGCACTGGTAGAGGCGGTTAATCACTTTAGACCCTACCTTGCTAATAACTTCTTTACAGTGTATACAGACAACGTTTCTGTAAAGTGGTTAAAGCACATTAAGAATTGTCAAGGACGTCTCGGAAGATGGGCCCTAACCTTACAAGGTTACAATTTCGAGATTGTCCATAAGGCATCTAGTGCTAATGGTAATGCAGATGGTCTCTCACGACGCGTCTATCCCCAGATAGACAGTGAGAAAAGTGATCTAGGTACCAGTGATCCCACTGTACCAGTCTGTCAGATCTCAGACAACAGGTCTAAGCAACTGACAGCTGTGACTTAAGTATATCGTCACGAACAAGATCACTGCCCATCTGTTGCTCCAGCCACTACCAGCACTGAGACAGCATTGACACAAAATAATGACAATACTGACGACAATGAAAATGCAAACATTCCTTTGAAACCTGACATGGACTTAATATTTCTGCAACGAGATGATGAATTTTACAAAGACATAATAAAATACAAATTACAAAGGGAATTGCCAGATGACCCTAAACAATCAAAACAAGAGCTGTCACTGTAAGATGACAATGCCCCCGACACCGCTTTGATTTTAAATTATGGCCAATCTATGTTCAAGGTCAAGGTCATCCAGGGGTCAAGGTCACCAAAGTATGTGCCTACAGAAAGGTAATGTACCAAGGAATGTTGTGGTAAAGTATGAAGCGAATATGTTAAGTAATAAGGAAGTTATGGCCAATGTTAAAGTTTTTGGACGGAATGACGGACGGACAGACGGACGGACAGACAGACGGACAGACAGACAGACAGACAGACGGACGGACGGACAAGTCAAATTTATGATGCCTCCCTATCGGGGGCATAATAATTAGTCGTTGCAGAAGCAGAGCAATACGAGTTATCCGAAAATGGAGTACTCTTACACATTTACACACCACGCACAAAAGGCATCCCAAAAGAACAGAAAATCATTACCCAAATATGTGTACCTTCTATACTGCGTGATGATGTTTTAAAATCATATCATGACAGTTTAGCTGGTGGCATGCACCAAGGCTTTGAGCGTACCTACGCAGCTCTTCGACAAAAATATTACTGGCCATCCATGTTTCGAGATTGCGAAGCATATGTTCAATCATGTGACCAGTGTCAAAGAGTTAAGCGCAATGTGCATGGTAAGCCACCACCACTCCAACCACTGCCAGTTGTTGATGTATTTCAAAGATGGCACATTGACATTCTCGGAGGACTACCAACAACCAAGGACAAATACAAATATGTCCTTCTTGTTGTAGACAGCTACTCTAAATGGTGTGAAGCTTTCCCACTTCGCACCCAAGAAGCTACAGAAGTAGCAGCTGTCCTGTTCAAAGAGATAATCTGTAGATACGGTGCTCCTAATGTACTTGTATCTGACAGAGGTCAAAATTTCCTCTCGCAGCTAGTTAAAGCTCTTTGTGAACTGTTTCAAATAACACGGTTCTATACAAGTTCATATCGTCCGTTACTGAATGGCGCTGTGGAACGTATGAACAGTGTTATCCTTCAATCTTTGCGTCTCTACTGTAAAGGACAGCAGGATGATTGGCCAGAACTTCTACCTTCTATCATGATGGCTTATCGCATGACTCCTGCAACTCAGTCCACACTGCACTCTCCTTTCTTCTTACTCTTTGGACGTGAAATGAGACTACCGATTGACACTTCTCTGACTCCTAAATCTACTCTATCTGCTAACTTTAGAACTCATCTTTCTAATGTCCTTCAAAATCTTGAAATGGCAAGAAAGATAGCTGCTGAGAATATCCAAAATGCCCAAGACAAGTACAAAGAACAGTATGACAAACGGACACAAAACCCGGACTATAGACCAGCAGACCGTGTGTGGTTGTACTGCACAAAAGTCCCTGTAGGAATGGCCCCCAAACTGCACAGAAAATGGGTAGGACCATACTACATTGTCTATCTAGGACCCCACAATACATACAAATTGAGACGATGTGGTGACAACAAAGAGGTCAAAGTTCTTGTCAATGCGACTAGGTTAAAACCCTACTATGATCCCAATGACAGACCAACAAACATACCACCTGGGTATGAACACTTGACGCAACCCCTTAACGCAGAGCACATCCCAGACAATGACGGTCAACCTGCACCTTCACAAAATGACCAGCCTGCATCCACACAAAACACACAGACAAATCAACAAAATGACCAACAGCCTCCACAAAATAGAACCAAACAGACTGCACAAAATAGAGGTAAAGGTCCCAAAAATCCCAAGCACAAAGCTAAGGTCAAGAAAACAAAACCTCAGCAACAACCACAAAATGATCAAGAAAACGATCAAATTGACACACAAACAAATGACCCACAAACACATCATGATGAAGCTTCAACCTCACATGACACACCCACTGAACAAAACACAACACAAAATTCCCAACCATCAGCACCTGCACAACAAAAATTTCAAGTAGATGAGATTGACAAAATTATTCAATCAAAAAGAAGCAATAACACACTGTACTATAGGATTAAATGGAAAGACAGTAAAAAGCAGAGCACTTGGGAATATGCAAGCACAATACCAGATGTATTCATTCGCGAATACCATGTTCACAAAACAATGGCTGGTAGAAGACGCAAACGGCCATTGTTGAAAAAGAATAGGTTCTTCGAAGATATGCCAGTCACAGGAGAACTAAATCTCAACCCACCACCAAGACATACTGTAGGATACTTGGAAACTTATGATCTTTCCAATCAAAGGTTATATCATCACAATCCAACTGGAAGATGGACAGCACTGTCTTCAGTTCCCTTCCGTATATCAGAAAGAAAGAAAGAAATGCAGCCATATTTAAACACACTTTTTGACTGTAAAACATTGACCACAATCTGTACCACAACACAACAGCCATATGTGATGATGGTACTCCTGTAGAAGCCAAAATGGTTAGAGCTGTGTTCACAAATAACATGAATGACCCTTTAGAAAGTACATACTTCAAGGTCTTCTTGACAAATTCTCGTGAGCCAGTATGGTTACCGTTCAATCAAGCCCCAATTAAATATGTAAGGCAATTGATGTACAGGATGAGAACCAAAATTCAGCAACAGGGTAAAATTTTCAAATCAAACGGTAACAAAATAGTATAAATATGCAAGCACAAGGTATCAATATGAATACCTTTCCAAATACATAGGAAATTGCTAATATGCTCTTATAGAAGAACAACGTAGGTCTTTGCAGTGAATCATATTGTTACAAACCAAATTTAATCATCTGTTCCAATATGAATAAAGAAGGAATGTGTTAAAATGATGTAATTTCACTTACAAAATTAGTAAGTAAATGGAAACATTTTACCCAATAAATGGTATACAAATAGCAAAAAGAATTGTTGAAAATGCTGATAAACAATTGCTCAAAGAAGCAACAAAATTATAGATATGAATTATTGCTCAAAGGAGCACAAAAACAAATATTGTCATAAGATGCTCATGGAAGCACAATATAGATGAATTATGAAATTTGCATAGCTGATAATGTTATTCAAAACTATATTGAAATCAGTTATCAAAGAAAATTAATGCCTTAGAGCAAATTATACGCCAAAGAGCGAAAATGTTCATATTGAAGTGGTAGACTATTATAAAGTATATATTATATTGAAAGTCTATGCACAATCGAAAGTCAAAAAGACAAAATGAAAAAATATATATATTGAATATTATGAATCTATATTATAGTGATGGGTTATTTACAAGTTTAAAGTATATTGACAATCTATTCACAGACAGTCACAAAGGTGACCAGTTGCATCTGCATTGAATATTATAGTGGTAGATTATTTTACAGTCTAAAATATATTACCAATCTATCCACAACAAACGTCTGTATATTCATGAATATAGAAGACGAATTGCGAATGCATTAGTTACAAAATTGTAACAAAATAACTGATGAGTAAAATATCACATCAGTTGGCTTTTCAGAAAACAATTCAAATGGATAGATACTGAAGAAAATGCCAAAAATCTCTTCAAAGGAAGAAAGACAAATCTATGTATATGAGGATATCAATTCATTGAAATTGTAATTGCATTTTACTTTCTTATTGTTGCATTATATTGTTGTATATTCATACAACTGCAATGTTCTTATATTTATTGTACTAATTATCTTACAGATATTTGTCATTTTATAAGAATTTGAAAGTCGATGCTTTGCCTCATATGCATACCAAAGTACCATTCTAAAATTATGTCATGACAAATTGTTAAAATTTTGATAAAATTTGACATTGTATGTATCATGATGAATGTAAATGTGTATGATTCAAGCCCAGCTGGCAGTGTGAAAGTAATGAATGAAGGTATTTTTGTCGAATGTTGGATTGATATCATGTATTGTTATTTGTATTTTCTTTTATTAATAATGGAGATTGAGGACAATCTTTTTCCAAGAAGGTGGAAAGTGTAACCATGCAACAAAAAATGAAATTTTGTGTTGCACCTTTTGTCGCAATATTTTATAAAATTGTAAAAATTGAAATTGTTTATTGGTTTGGAAAAGGAAATAGCTTAAATTTGGTCTTAACTTAAAATCCATTGTATAATCAAAGTTATGAAAACATTGTATATAATCTCATGTCTGGAAGCAAATGGCTTCAAGCTTAAAATTTTAGCACAATATGATTGCTTCCTGTGATAATAAAGAATATTTGATGGATGGTGAGAAAGTGTCAAACCTTTCACACATACCATTGTGATTATAATCCTATATTGTTGATACTGATCTAGATTGATCTATCATGTTCTTATGTTCTCAATTAGATTTCCAATATTTGAATGTTAATTTTCATTGGCTAAAATATTATCTTTGTAATCTTGAATTCTATTGGCTAATTATGATTGTTAAATGCTAGGTATAAAAAGATATGAACATTTTTAGGTTTTTTTTAGAATAGGACAGAATACATTAAGAAGTCAGTAGATGAAATTAAGTCAGTGAATTTAGAAATTGAACTTTAGAATATAAATTTGTCAGTGTTTGTCTTACTGTAATAACATTGTGATAATAATAATAATAATTAGTGTCCACCAAAATAAAAGAAGATATGAAATTGAACATTGAACTTGTGTTTTATAAATGTGAACTCCACTGCCAAGCGAGATAAACTGAACAGTACCACTGTGGCAAATTGGTCCATCCCCAACCAATAACTGCAGTGGGCAACGTGAAGCGGATCGAGGAAACGACCCTCGGTCACAAATATCTCAAAAACCTTTTTGATTACAACTCTAAAATTTTGTCAGTATATGCGCCTATGATAAACACACACATTGATGGAAAAAACTCATTTTGGCCAAAAAGTGACTTAGACCAGTATTGCGTTCAGCAGTCGAATTGACTATATTCTTTGTGACAAAACAATCTTAAATGACGTCATCAACTGTGATGTCATCGAAAACCCTTCAATAAGCATAGCTTCAGATCACTTGCCAATTGTCATAAAATTGCAATTAAAAGCAAAAAAAGACGATAAGAAATATACCACGGAATCTAAAAGGGAACACATTTTTACAGCGTGGCATAAAATGGACCAAAACGCTCTATCAAAATACAGAAATAACGTCGAACATGATCTCAAAAACTGCAAGAATCTAGAGGGCCAAACAGATGTAAATGTGTTCTATCATTCAATCACTGAAATCCTTATAAGCGCAGCTGATAAAACAATACCTAAGAGCAAGCCTAATCCCTATACGAAGCCCTACTGGACTAGAGAAGTAAAACATGCCCATTCACTTGCACGTAAAGCAAGAAGAGATTGGATAGCAGCAGGCCGATCTCGCGACCAAGAAAACCAAATGTTTAGAGCGTATAAGAGCGCAAAAAGCCTCTTTCGCAAGGTACAGAGAAAAGCGAGTAATGATATTATATCGGATTCGTACCGTAAATTAGACAACGCAGCCGAGTTAGACCTAAGACTGTTCTGGCGCATGATCAAAAACAGAAAATCGTCCGACAGCTCAAATACACGAATAAATAGCATCCTGATAAGAGGTCGCACATTAGACGACGAAAAAGATATGGCGAACGCCTTTGCTGGCCATTATGAACAATTATACACTCCTGACCAATCAATTATCGATGAAAACGCGGCAAAAGATTTGGCGCGAAAATACACTCAGTACGAAATACGAACCTTTGCCCAAACAACCAATAAAACCCTTGACTTACCAATATCTGAGTCTGAAGTGCAGGAGCAAATTGAATCCTTAAAGAAAGGCAAAGCCCCGGGCAATGACAAAATTCAAAACGAGCATATAATACACGGAGGTCGGCAGCTCATTAGTACCATAACCAAACTATTTAATATAGTGTTAAAGAATGAGATATTCCCAAACGAATGGAATAATGGACTTATTATCCCAATTTTCAAAGGTAAAGGCAAATCAAAACTAGACGTAAATAGTTACCGACCGATTACCCTCCTCAGTAGCCTTTATAAGCTTTTTGAGAAAGTTTACACAGCCCGGCTTTGGAAATTCACACAATCTCTCACTGAAACCTTTCCCCATCCTTATCAGCATGGATTCAGACCCGGTCTAGGCTGCACAACTGCCTCATATGTTCTACAAGAAACCATCGATCATAACATTTCAGCCGGAAGTGACGTGCACGCCGTATTACTCGACACCAAATCGGCGTTCGATACTGTCCGACACGACGCGTTACTCGTTAAATTGTATGAACTTGGGATACACGGCAAACTATGGAGAATTATAGCACTTTCCTACAAACGCATCCAAAGTGCAATACTTGTTAACGGTACCAAATCAGATTGGTTCCCTGTAAAACAAAGTATTCGTCAAGGAGGGTCGAGTTCCGGATTCATGTACCTTGCGTTTATAAATGAATTATTAGTGCAATTACAAAAAAGTCAATCTGCCGCAAAAATATACAACATAGACTCAGGCTGCCCGACACTCGCAGATGATATAACACTAACAGCAATAAATCCGCAAAACATGCAGATTTTACTACATATCTCAGAAAATTACTCCCGTCAATGGGGATTCCAATTTAATTCAGAAAAAACTGTTGGGATAGTTTTTAAAGGAAATTCCTCAAAAAAGGCAAAACCACCCACTTATACATTAAATGGAAATATCATTAAAATCATGGACACAGTTGTTCACCTGGGGATAACTTTAACATCTAATAGGTCAAACACTGTAACTATCCGCGAAGCTGTTAGAAAAGGGCGATCTGCATACTTCGCCTACAATAATGTTGGAATGAGACCCAACGGAGTTAACCCGATTACATCGCGCTCTCTGTACGAAAAGGTAATAGTACCAACAGTGTTGTACAGCTGCGAGACCTGGTCAAATATGTCAGACAATGATTCGCGCCAGATTAATAAATTCCAACATTTCATTGTTAAGAACATACAGCAACATAAAATACAAACTCGGTCTCTCATGACAGAGTCAATGCTAGGGCTCCATCCCCTAACCAGTACAATAAATATGCGAAAACTTGCATTCCTCCATAAAATAATATCATTGCCTGCCAATCAACTTGTCAAGGTTATTTTCCTTTTTAAAATCTTCGCATATATTAATGTGCCAACATTCGGACGAGGCTTCATACCAGACATTTATCATATTTTAATCAAATATAATCTTATAGACTATATCAAATTGTACATAGAGCAAAGGACATTTCCAAGCAAACTGCAATGGAAAAACATAACAAGAAAAGCAATTCATATGAATGATAGCCGTGATCTTAATCACTTCTACGAAACTGATAACGATTATAAACGTTTTCGTCTAATACATCCATGTAGGAAAAACGCGATTATATGGCAAGTAGCTAACAATACCCAAGATTTACATAATGCGTATATCGTCTCCAAACTATGGGTTAAACCCCCTATTATCAATGATAATAAGACATCTTGCGAAATCTGCTCAGGAGAAATCCAATATGAAACGATATCACACAACATAGCTAGCTGCCCTGCCACATCGGTCTTACGTACACACTATTTAAATTCAATTAAACGTTTCTGTGGAGAACAAATGTATAGAGAAATAATCAGTGTAAATGATGACGAACTGTTTTACCAAATATTACTGGGGAAGTGTCCAAATACAAGAACAGACAGTATAAAAATATTTTACAATATTAGCCACGCTTATGTTGCAACAGTCTGCCGAGAAACACATTATAACATTTAAATCACTTAACTAACCGAGCAATTTGAGAGCTCTGAATTTGTTCGAATCCGATAATATATATATCGCTGCTTTTCGACGGGAACCTCGTAACTGCAGTTTAAAATAAGCTGTAGTTGCGGAGTTTTTGCTGAGAGGCGGCGATGTGATATTGTAGATACCAAGTACAAATTGCCGTTATTATGTACGGTGTTTGACCAATCATCTTCACATTGTGTCTGAAAATGACTTAAAATGATGTAGTTATGTAATTTTATGTTCTGATATGTACGTTCGTGCGTATGTGTATGTGCGTGTGTGTGTTTGTGGAAGTGTGAGTGTATGTGTTAGTATAGTAATCTTCTTGTGCAAATGTTGTAAATATGTTGTTCATGTAAAATGATCTCCGAATAATCGGGGGAAATAAAGAAAGAAAGAAAGAAAGAAAGATATTAACCCTTTCCTAAATGCTACGAGGGACGGTCGGAAAGTAGTTGGACTTTTGACTAGTTCTCTAAAACCATTTAACTTTTTAACAAAATTCTTTCTACACTGTTTAAACAAATTGTCCATCTATGTCTATGCATTTTTGCCATGTTAGTAGGAGCTTTACTTTTCCCGCTATCAACCATGACGTAGACCCACTGTATAAGGTACTGTGTAACCACCGGTATCAAAGGCGCCCTGGTCTCAAATTTCTTCCCAGCAAGCATTTTCATCAGTTCTAGACACAAATAAGAGACATATGGGGTAGGGTCTGGGCTATAAGAAGAGTAAAACAACTTTTGTCATGGGTAATAGTTGATAATTCTCCAATGTAGATGCGGTGGTATGGGAGCGTGCGTAATCGTGAAGTAGAAAACATTTTTCTTTGCTAATCTGGGACGCGTTTACTTCAGCATTTATTGTTTGTTTTTTATGAGTTACTTCAGAATTGTACTTGGCAATGACAGTTTTTACCATTTGACATGAAATGACTAACTATCAATCCTCGTTAATCCCCAAAAGCAACAAACATGATTACTAGCCGAAGGTAACATCTTAATCTTTTCATGGGTGGGGAACCAGCTCGTTTTCATGGCTGCTTTGACTGAGTTTTTATCCCAAGTTCGGAATTATTAACCCACATTTAATCTTCAGTGATAATGTAGTTCAAAAACTTAACTTCTTCGCGATTAAAATGACTAGAATGTTCGTTTGTTTGGGTTACCCTTGTTGTTCCTCTAACAAATTGCCTATGGTACAGTAAACCCCTATCACATATAAGTGGACAGAATATTGTATATATACAACTATCTTTGAAAATAAACTGACCACGTTATTGGCAAATGGATATAGATTCCCCCAATATGTAATGTGTTTATAGAGTTGCAAAAGGAGAGACAGCAGCACGAAAAGTCCAACTACTTTCCGACCGTCCCTCGTATATTAACCCTTTCCCAAATGCTATATCACCCTTTCCCAAACACTATATTAACCCTTTCCTAAACGCTATATTAACCCTTTCCCAAATGCTATATCACCCTTTCCCAAACACTATATTAACCCTTTCCTAAACGCTATATTAACCCTTTCCCAAATGCTATATTAACCCTTTCCCAAATGCTATATCAACCCTTTCCCAAATGCTATATTAACCCTTTCCCAGACGACGAAAATTTGGAATTTCCCACTTAGACACCCGCTGTAGACGTCAAAATGAGTATTGATGAAGGCAGAATTTGTGTCAAATCTTGCATAGAAAATATTGAGACAAAAGGAGAAATTGCTGATTATCAGCAATTTCTTCTTTTGTCTCAATGTTTTCCCAAGCCGTTTCTACCAGAGATTTTATAACCAGGTCTTGTTTGGGAAAGGGTTAATATGTTGAAGCTTCAGTGGCCATCACCAGATGATGTCAATACTGGTTGTTACGATATTGTCTTTAATCAATACAATAATTGCAAAGAATAAGAACTATTACAGTTAAGGTCGATACCATGCAAAAAACATGTGTAACTTGCAAATTTAATTTCAATCCAATTATGCTTCAGCCCAAAATAACAAAATTTAATGTTTGTGTAGGTTAGTCTAATAATTTTGTGAAAAGAATTCTTTTAAAAAACAAAGAATAACCAGATCATTATAAATGCTTTGATAGAAAAAAGATGCTAAGACTTTCATATTCTATAAGAACAGTTCAACATGTATCTGAGTTAGAACTTTTACAGCAACATACCTCTTGTTTGAACCCAATGATGTCAAAACAGTGTAGAATGGCCTTGAACTTGACCCTGTTTACAGAAACTGTTGCTATGTCAACTGGTATTTCTGTGTACTGGTTTATGTATCTGAAAGTGAAGCAATAACTTAATATTATCCACATATCAATTGAATATTCCAATACATAATTATTGTAATGTTGTAAAATCTCTCCAAAAATTAGACAATGGTGTAAGGACAACTTTCAAACTTGGGCATGTAAAACCAACACAGATCAGTATAACTCATGCTGAAACTTAGTTGTTCAAGATATTATTACCCGCAGAAGATGCTTGTGTATCAGCAAACATACATATCTTAGCTAAAACATTTGTGATCTTTCATATAAAATACAACTTAACAAGGTGGGGAGAATTGAAAATTGCCATAGTAAAATATATAACATATAAACACACAGACTTGCAGACAGACACAGAAACACAAACAGACAGCATTTTACCTGTAAGAAGCCCTATCCTGTAGATGATATTTGTGGTTTTTGTCTTCACTTGGTAAGCCATCATGAACATAGTAAAATATGTGGAAATTCTGCTCTCCCCTAAAACAAACAAGACATGAAAACTCTAGCATTATACATGTATAACCAGTGTCTTTGAAATACATTTTACTCTTTTATTACTAATAAAGCATAAAGAAAAGTATCAGATCTTTAAAGAAAGTTTGTAGACCATTGTCTTCTTTAATCTTCTATTTATCATATTATCTCATACAACCAATCTGCATCAATGGTATTCTTGACAAACACTTAAGCTTACATTGATACGAACAAGTTTACACATTCAAAGAAGCAAAAGGAGAATTTCAAGTGATTAAACAAATTGAATTGGGAAAAGCAAATTAACACTTTGCCAAACAAGACCTGGTTTTGACATCCCTAATAGAATTGGCTTGGGGAAACATTGAGGCAAATGAAGAAACTGCTGATAACCAATATTTTCTGTGCCATATTTTACACAAATCCTATCTGTAAAAGCATCCATTTTGTCATTTGTGGCAATTTTTAAAGTGTATCACCCAAAAATTTCATTGTTTGGGAAAGAGTTAATCTTCTATTTTTCAAAGTATCTCAAACAACCAATCTGCATCAATGGTATTCTTGGCAACGACTTAAGGTATACGACCCATCAATAGAATCATAAAGATACATAAGTAACTATATATATTTAAAATCAGCATGGTATCCCGCATCTAATTGCCAATTTTTATCAACTTTGATCGTTTCGTTTGTGAAATTTTGATATTTTTATATCTTGCATCAGGATCATACAAAATCATGAAATTCCAAACACCCCAAGTGAGCTTTTAAACACAAAAACTGCATGATTAAAAGCAATAAACACAAGTGTTTGCATCTAATCAATAGCTTATATTATCCCCAACAATGGACTAACAAGTAAATAAATAATAACCAGCAACAAACATTTTTTTTTGCTTTTGTAATAAATGGCTACCATACTTTCGACGGGCTTTTCGGACGAATCTGAAACAATAGTCAATTTTAAATTACATTAATTCCAATGATATATCAAAATGCATGGCACAAAAGGAAGATCATAATTTTCCTATGTGTATATTCTTTCAAACAAGAGGACCATGATGGTCCTATATCGCTCACCTGAACCAAAATGATATAAGCAACACTTTTCTTCAATTCAAAAAATATTTATGACTCTAAGACTGAAAACCAACTTATGGTCAATAACATTGTGAAAATCGAACTCATCCAAGATTTCATCGTGTCCAACATTGTGTCCAAGATTTGTCTTGTTTGATAAATAATTGTAGATTCTGGAGTATAAACAAGGTCGAAAAAAGCCGAAAACAGCAATTTTGTCAAATTCAAGGGCACTCTCGACTTTCTGGTCAGATCAGGCTAAAAATCAAACTCATCCGAGATCTTATGATATCCAACATTGTGTCCAAGATTTGTCTTGATTGGTCAATAATTGTAGATTCTAGAGTGTAAACAAGGTCTAAAGCAGCCGAAATCGGCAATTTGATCACATTTAAGGGCACATAACTCTCATCTTTCTGGTCAGATCAGACTGAAAATCAAACTCATATGAGATCTTATAGTCTCCAACCTTGTGTCCAAGTTTTGGATTGATTGATCAATAATTGTAGATTCTAGAGAGTAAACATCGTCGAAAACAGCCAAAAATGACAATTTTGTCAAATTCAAGGGCAAGTAACTCTCGACTTTCTGATCAGATCAGACTGAAAATCATACTCATCCGGGATCTCATGGTCCCAAACATTGTGTCAAAGTTTTGTCTTGATTGATGAATAATTGTAGATTCTAGAGTGTAAACAAGGTAAAAAACAGCCAAAAATGGCAATTTTGTCAAATTCAAGGGCACATAACTCTCGTCTTTCTGGTCAGATCATACTGAAAATCAAACTCATCCGAGATCTTATGGTTTACAATGTTATGTCCAAGATTTGTCTTGATTGATCAATAATTGTAGATGCTAGAGTGTAAACAATGTCAAAACTAAGTATTTTTCGCATTCAAGGGCAGATAACTCCTGACTTTCTGTTTCGATCTGACCCATAATCGAACTCATCCGAGATCTTATGGCCATACATGTTTTGACCAAGTTTGGTCAAGATTGGCTTATATTTGTAGATGCTAGAGTGTAAACACGAAATTGTGGACGGACGGACGGACAGACGGACAGACAGACAGACAGACGGACGACGGACAAAAAGTGACCACAATAGCTCACCTTGAGCACTTCGTGCTCAGGTGAGCTAATAAAGTAAAAATTAAACAGTTTCGCCGTACATAAATTTAAAAAAATCACTTTGACTAATACACACCCTTTTTTTACCAACGCCCAATTTCTTAAGGAAAATGGCACTATTTGTTCATTATACTTAAATAAATTGTTCCATACGAATTTTACAGTTTTATATTGTTTGTATTGGAATATTTATATAATAGTAAATGTTACTATTACAAAAACATATATATAAACAAAAAATGTTTATAAAACAAGAGTTGTCAGTGGACAGGATAGCTCAACGAAAAAGTGTTGGATTGTGAAATTTTATAGGATGAAAAGAATAAAAAGTCTACCCAAGTAGAAATTTTAAAGGGTAATGAATCTTTACCCAATCTTTATCCTTAATAAGGAATATATACATGTCTGACCACAAGCATGTGTGCAAAGTTTCAATACTTTAACAATGGTAGAAATAAAAATGTTACAAGTACATAATATCTGCATGTAAATCATTAGCCAAACATGTCTATGTCGAAAATTGTTAAAATGCCACAGAAATTTGTGTGTCTGAGTGTGATTTGAGGACGGTATTATCATCATAAGAAACATTTTGAAAAAAAAAAATAAAGCCAGAAACGTTGTAGAAAGGTAGGTCTCTGCCAAAACTAGGTCTTGTTTGGGAAAGGTTTAGGTGAACAAGCAACTTTTGAATATCAGTTTTCCGATGTCATGTTTGAATCATGTTTGCTACCTTATAAGTTGCTAAAGAGGTGGAAAAGACGAGACAGAGACACAAAAATATATAATCAAATAGAAATTCTACAGAGAAAATGAATACAACTGCTTGTATCAGTATTTGCTTCTTTTCTCTCATTGGTTTCGCAAACGCAAACCTAGCGTAGAGAAAGCATCAGTTGGTCTTATCTTGTGTCTAGTTGTTTGGGAAAGGGTTAATCAGAAAGAAATGGCAAAGGTCAAGCTTACCTTTTCCCAAAGAAAAGGCCCAAATTACGGTAAACAAAGAGACCAGTTATGGAACGAAATATTTATGGTGCGAATCAACCTCCAAACAGTGACATATTACGTCAGAGGTACGTAATTCTGATTCAGGGGAGATCACTGGGTGTTGTTATTGCAAAGGGAGGTCATTCTAAATGCCAAAATATTTTGATTTTTTCGTCTTTTGTTGTTTCATTAGACGTTTTTTTATAAATTCATCGGCTGGGATTCGTTGTAGAAACTGTTCGTACAAATTCAAATCTAATGTAGAAGTCTCTTTACAAAAAAATGTTTTAAAAAATCTCCGTAAATCCGAACATGCTCGATTATTTCCGTTGTAGCGGAAACAGCCGACATTACACGAATCATTTAGAGCTAATGATGGGTCGTATTCCTTAAGCTTACATTCATTTGAAAAAGTTTACACATTCAAATAAGCAAAAGAATACTTTCCAGTGATTAGACAAATTGACTTGGGAAAAGTAGAATAACACTTTGCCAAACAAGACCTGGTTTTGACGTCCCTAATAGAATTGGCTTGGGAAAATATTGAGGCAAAAGAAGAAAATGCTGATAATCAGCATTTTCTCCTTTTGCCTAAATATCTTCTGCACAATAATTTACACAAATTCTATCCTTATCAACATCCATTTTGTCGTCAGCAGCAGCTTTTGAAGTGGACCACCATATTTTTTTGCTGTTTGGGAAACTGTTAATAAACTTACTGTGCTTGGAATATAACTCTGGATTTCTCTAACAAATACTCTGTGATTTTAGCTGAAATACAATTTACATACACATGTATTAAATAGTATAATCATGGTAAAGTAAAATAACTTTTGGATATAAGCATAAAACAGACACCCAAAATGAAAATGCAAAAACAGTACACATGGCATAAAATTTAAATAGGAACCAAATTCTCTTTTTAACAAATATTTTGCCAAGAACTGTAACAAAACAATTTTCCTAAAAAAACACTTTGAAATTTGTATTTGAATGGGACAACCTTGAAACCTTCAAGCAACAAAAGGTCTGGTATATACTCTACAGAATTTCTTTTAACCCATTACCAGACGACAAAATTCTATGCTTGTCCAAATTCAAAGATGCTGCAGACGACAATTTTGTGTAAAGTAATTTTTACATTTTTTTTTGTTTTTTGGGGCAGAAAATATTGTGGTAAATGAAGAAATTGTTTGTTACAAACAATTTCTTCATTTTCCACAATGTTTTCAAAAGCCATTTTCTTGTATGGACTCAAAAAGAGCCACTGTGTGGTAATGGGTTAAACGCATAGCAAGATTTTCTATATTTAATTATTCCTAACTAACTGGCACTGCTACCATTCACAGATAACAATGGGAAATTTACATACCCCCAATAACAGTTCCACTTTCCGTAAACAGCATCTCCAAATATTTTCCAAACCGACTAGAATTGTCATTGATAACAGTTTTGGCATTACCAAATGCCTCCATCAATGGGTTGACTTGTAGTATTCTTTCTTCTAAATTCCTGCTTGGGGCCTGTAATTGATTTGTTTCAATAAATTATGGAATCTAAGAAGAGCTCAAATTGAAAGAAATTCAGCAAAACAGCTATAATTGGAACAAACACTTAACTGTAGGTTTCAAAATATTTCTTCTTCAACAACAAAATTTTCAATGACCTTTCCAGTTCAGAAATAATTTAATCAACTTACTGGACCGACAAGCTGATTCCAGTATACCCCCTCCAAACTTCCTTTGCAGGGATATAGTAATTTAATCAACTTACTGAAGGAAGTGTAGTCTGTCTCTACATCCTCAGTTAAGACATTGCAGCAAAACCAAAGAACATATTTGAGAAAAATGACTGTTTTGGTTCTATAATAGCTGAAAACACTTACCTTCCCTAACTGTGTGAGCTGTTGCACCAGAAAGTTGGCACTCATGGTCTTCCCTGCTCCTGATTCTCCACTAATCACAATGCACTGAAGGAACAAGATGTTTTTGTGAAACGTTAATGCCCCAAAAAATGCTGTTAAGTTTTTATGTTAAGTTTTCATGCTAAGTTTTTGGAATTACAGACGGACAGACATGAAACAACTGTATCTTTGGATACGGGGGCATAAAAGAGTCACAAAGGTTACGTCACTGAGTGGAAGTCATGGGCAATGTCAGTTATAACTTCAAAATATCTTGACAAAAGGAATTTTATGAAATTGTTTATGTTGCTCATCAAGTACATGTAGTTCATGATTGAAATAAAACCAGGTAAATGAAAAGAAATTGCTCCACGCTATACTTTTCAAACTAAATTTCAAAGGCTATATTTATGCCATTCTTTTCCAACTACATTTCAATAGCTATGTTTACATCCAAATAATTTTGTTTAACATTTTTGATACCCATTGATGAGGATGGGGGCTAGATTTTCACTTTGACTTTAACAGTAATATGACTCATCCAATATCAAGATAACGATTGCAAGTTGAATATCAATTCTTTGTCCACACATGCATACTCTATAACATTTGTCTTGCAGGGTGTCCAAAAGTACCAAAGTGTGGGAATGGATTAACTAACCTGATGTTTTCTATGATGTACCATCATTTGATATGCCTGGTCAGCAATCGCAAATATGTGTGGTGGGTTATCCCCCTTTGCAGCATTCATATACTTTCTCTGGTGTTCTTCATTGTAAATAGTTAGAGGAGAGAATGGATTCACAGCCAACAAGATGTCTCCAATATATGTGTAGATGGTTCCTTGACTATACCTGGTGAATAGTTGCGATACGATAGCTTCCTGTAATTGAAAAAGAGATGTTTGTAAAACATATTTGCCCCTGTTGCCCTGCACTACTATTCTCGTCAATGAGATATATCCACAGGTGTAATCTCATGACTCTAACTTAAGCATACTTTTTGTATTTTACTCAGGCAAATTTAGTATCTAACGGACAGTTGATTGAAAAGAGTTTTACGTCCTACTCAACAGCTAAGGTCATATATAGTTGGGACCTTGGTTTAAAGGTTTAAAGTCTCATCTGAAAGACCATCTTCGCAAGCCAAGGTTGAACCCACCTACGTTTGTATTCACCCTTGGCGGATTTAGTCCGATTTTCTTGAAATCGGGAAGCGCCGCCTAGTGGTTGTTCTGCTGGTTGTTTACGTCCATTATTGATGACGTCATTAACGCGCGTTGTCTTTCGCGTCATACGTCATGCGGATTATGTAAAAGTTAGCTGCTTTTTTGGTCGAATTGTCGAAAGTATAATAATTCGTAGATTGAAGTTAGGGAATTCCTGTTTATTGCAGTGAAATTCTTAGGAAAAATCGCCCATCTTCGCGTTTTTGAGTTGCAAATGCAATACTTTTTCCCGCCCGTTGTCATGAGTTGGTTACTCATAACAAATGTATCAGTCGACAATCTAATTGGTTCCAGCGAGACCTCGCTGGAACCAATGAAAACGCTTTCCAGGAGACCAAGAAAATCAGACTAAATACGCCAAGGGTGAATACAGAAACGACGTTTCGTCGTAGATGTCACCCTTGGCTTGCGAAGATGCTGAAAGACAGACAGACTACACCTGCCAGAAGTATGAAGCAATATACATTTGTACCCAATCTTCTTCAAATAGGAGCATAACTACTTTAAATTAGAAACAATGTATTATTGTGGTCTTTTAATCAAGGGAAACTGTTACACAAACTGAGTTGATTCATATTGTGATTCTACAATAATAACCTTCAAAATTACGTTACTTTTCAACAAAACCTTGTAACTGCAGCTTGTTTTAAGCTGCAGTTACCAGGTTTTTGTTGAAAAGCAGTTATTTGCTGTACTTTTCATTTTGTGTTTTTGTTTTAACTTTTAAATACGATAACTTTGGAATAATACCTCATCCAAAACTTCTAGTTTTGTAAGATCGTCTGTGGTTGAAGGCATTCCTACTCTAGATTTACAAGACTTCAGTCTGCCTTGTTTGGTGATCACTTCTGATTCATGGACATTGTTATCTTTCAATATTATATCGCTTTTCAACATAAACCTTGTAACTGCAGCTTGTTTTAAGCTGCAGTTACAAGGTTTTTGTTGAAAAGCAGGGATTATCTTTTCTGTAATTAAATGATTTTGTGACAATACCTCATCCAAAACTTCTAGTTTTGTGAGATCGTCTGTGGTTGAAGGCATTCCTACTCTAGATTTACGAGACTTTAGTCTTCCTTGTTTTGTTGTCACTTCTGGTTCATGAATCACTCGCTCAACTTGTGCAGCCTGACTCGCTAACTGAGCTTGTAACTGTAAAATTACAGCGAAATTCTCATATTACAAATGCCTGTAAGTGACACTGGTGTAGCTAGCCGAAAATAAACAGTACGTAAAACTCATGCCTAATGTATCAGGGTAGGTTTGATGGCGGACTCCATACTGCTGGGGGCGGGTCTTGCAGGCATCTGCCAGAAAATTTTTGAAACTTTAAGGTAGATGCTAATGAAATGCCCACCTGGAGCCACGAACGACCATGGTCATTTGTGGCTCATGGTGGGTATTTGGTATGTATTATATGGTGATTCAGGTGTTTATATCAAGGGAAACAAAAACAACAAGAGCCGTCACAGACGGATTATGCTCCCCAAATAAGTGTTTGTCACAAAATAAAAACTATCATACATTAAGCCCCCTTTTCCCACGACAGCCTTTTTGTACACACATTATTTATAAAATATGGTCTAGAACATCCTATTTATTACATAAGTACAAAATTTCATTAAATTCTGCCCATAAGATGAAAAGAAATTAGAGAAAAACTAATTTTTACACTAAGGCCCCTTTTTCCATGACGCAGCCTCAAATTAAGAAACGGAGAAAATCGTCCCTAGAAATTATCCCAGGGAATTCACATGTGAAGTTTCATTGAATTTGGTCCAAGGGTTGCTGAGATCTGGCTGTGGACGGACGGACGGACACACGGACGGACGAACGGACGGACGGACAGCATGGCGACTATATGCTCCCCCGAAATTTTTTCGGGGAGCATAAAAATCCAAAATCTTTTTTTAAAAAAATCGTGATGTGTACGCAATTGCGTTTTTGTATATGGGTTGCTATGCATGCCTATGCTGTACATTAATCCTTTCCCATGAAACTAAAACTTAGCATAGTTGGAATTGAAATCTGCAGCAGAAGACATTTAAACAGGATGTTAATGCTGGTTGGGGTTGTTTACAAAATAGAAAAGAAAATACTGAGACGAAAGGAGATTATCAGCATTCTCGTCTTCAGTTTCAATGTTTTCACAAGCCATTTCTATCTGGAATGTCAAAAACAGCTCTTGTTTGGGAAAGGGTTTTTGATTAACTTCCCTTTCCCAAACAAGGCCTGATTTTGACATCCCTAATAGAAAAGGCATGGGAAAATAATCAGCATTTTCACCTTTTGCCTCAATGCTTTCTTGGCTATAATTTAGACAAATTGTCAATTTTGTCATCTTCAGCAGCTTTCAAACTTGTACACCCAAAATTTTGCAGTTTGGGAAAGGGTTAAACAATAGACAATTTCCAGAAGAGCAGAGATGGTAAAATCATCATGAAATTTTGGACTAGTTAAACTGTCAATTTCAGCACATTTTTGTACACTAATATTGTAGTGATAATCAAATCACAGATAATAAAAGGTCAAGAATGCTTCAGGAGACACAAAAATGCTTGTAAATGATAACAATACTGACATTTATCATTTTAGCCCTTTTCCAGATGACAAAATGTTAGGTTGGTCCACTTCAAAAACTGCCACAAATGACAAAATAGAAGTTAGTAAAAGTATAATTTGTGTAAAATATGGCATAGAAAATATTGAGACAAAAGGAGAAACTGCTGGTTATCAGGTGTAAAAATATGATATGTCACTGTCTGGGAATGGGTTAACCCTCTCCCAACAATTTCTAAGTATGACATCCCAATTACTAGTTCCAAAAACAATAACCCATTACCAGACAACAAAATTTTGGACTGTTCCAATTTAAAAGGTCTTGCAGACGACAATTTCAAGTTGAGGAAATTTTAAAAATCTTTACATTTTGGGTTAGAAAACATTGTGGAAAATGTAGAAATTGCTTGTTATGTAAGCCTTTTCTTGTGAGGGAGTCAAAAGGCGTCACAGTGCAGTAATGGGTTAACTAGTCAAAAATCAAAGATGTTGCAGACCACAATTACATTGGGGTAGAAACATTGTGGGAAATGAAGAAATTGCTTGTCACAAGCAATTTCTTCATTTTCCACAATGTTCTCTAAAGCCTTTATCTTTTGAGGAGTCAAAAAAGTCAATGGTTGGGAAAGGATTAAACAGTTCTAAAACACTGTAACAATGACTAATAAGAACATATTGTCTATTTTCTGCAAATACTTCGTATCTGCAGCTTGTTTTAAGCTACAGATACGAGGTTTTTGAAGAAAAGCAGCGATATTTGATAAAAGAAAGTATCAGATAAGAAATAAAATTTCATATTACACACAGAAATGAACAATATTATCCTTTATTTATTGTCCAATATCAGCACAAGTCCTACTAAAGGTATTTAAACAGATGAATAATTATTGCTAATATTATGTAAAGCCAATTATCCAACGAACGATGATCCTTTACAGTTTCAACTGAATAGTCTTGGTCCCTTTAAAGTGTTAGTGCTTTATATAAAGAGAAATTTTGTAACTACTTCAGTTGCGGATCCAGAGGGGGGTTAAATGGGTTCAAACCCCTTCTGTAGACAGTTCATTTCATTTTCATGCAGAAATTCAGTCAAAATTGTGTAATTCTAGGAAAACAAATCCCACTATTTGTATATTCGAACCCCCTTCTGAGAAATCCTGGATCTGCAACAGCATTTAACCTTTTCCTTAAACACCCCCTATTTTTTAAGTGTTTATTCTAAGGGAATAGAACCCTTTACCCTTTCCAAAACAAGACCTGGTTTTGACGTCCCTGAGAGAAAAGTATTGGGAAAACATTGAGGCAAAAAAAGAAAATGCTGAAAATCCACATCTTCCCCTGTTGCCTCAATACTTTCTATGTCATTATTTACATATATCATGGCTTTATCAGCATCCGTTTGGTCGTCTGCAGCCGATTCAGAATTGAATCACCCTAAATTAGAGCTGTTTGGGAAAGGGTTAACACATTCCAGGCTATTATAACCTTCAGTTTTCTTTTTTCCTAAAGCATTTGATTAATCAGATCTAAAACAACCTTCATTTTGAAATAACTGTTTTCTTACATCATGTCAATGGGAAAAGGGTAACCATGTAATTAAGTGTTGAGAAACTGGTGGGTTAAAGAATGCAATAAGACAATCAATGATCAAGCATATCATAATAAATGGTGCAGACATTTATATTAGTCCATTTGCAACAGCTTGCTAATGTTGCAATCAATAAAGTTTCCTTTCTTTTGACAGTTTTCCCTTTCCTATGCAATCCCTGGTTTTTGTATCCCTAGCAGAAATATTCATGGAAACAAGATGTGTTTGTGAAACACAAAATAATACCCTGGAAATGGCCAATGTTGCTCCTCGATCTTTCGATACCGGAGCATAAAAATTAGCCCTCATCCACACAATGACTCCCCACAAGATAATGACTTTTTGTCACAAGAAATTTCTTCTTTTCCCACAATGTTTTCATCCAAGAAAGACCAAAAATTCAAAATCGTATTCACAAGAAACTGTCATCTGCAACATCTTTGAATTTGGACAAGGCCAAAATTTGTCATCTAGTAAAGGGTTAATAAATTAAATCCATTTACCTGTGAAGTGTTATCTGGCACTTGTTTCATGAATGGATGATTTAGTAAGGTCCAACTGTAAGGTCTTTTGGCATAATCTTTGGTAAGGCACCTAAAAAAGAAAATATATTTGAGACAGAATCTGGAAAAGCGTCCTTTAAGGCATTTGAGAACAGGCTACATCCAGATCAGCCTGTGCATACACACAATCTGATCAGGATCGATGCTGACCTCAAACAGCTTCTTCGTAATTTGTAGTAACTGCAAGAGAATGACGCAGATCCTGATCAGACAGCCCTTATGTACATGGTGATCTGGAAACATGGTAGTCTCAAATGCCAAAAGGGACCTTTTTATTACCTCTCATTCTCAAACAACTCCTAGTTTTGTCATCCTACATTTATGAGACAAATGACTTCAAGGCAAAGGAAAAATTGACAAGCAGAATTATAATTGAACGGAGCACCACTATAACATTGGCTTTTGTTAATGATAGATTCTGCCATGGATCAAGGATTTCTGAGAAGAGGGTTTGAACATAGAAATAAGGTGATTTGTTTTCCCACAGTATTACACAATTTTGACTGAATTTCAACATGAAAATGAACATATCGTCGGTGGGGAGTCAAAACCTCGTAACTACAGCTTGAAAAAGCTGGAGTTACGAGGTTTTGACTCCCCACCAATGATATCAAGCTTCAGAGGGGGGTTGTTTGATCTCCATCCCCTCTGGATCCGCCACTGATATAATAACAAGTAACTGCCAAATCTCATTATCTAGATAAATATGTTAAATAGTTCTTGTGGAACACAAAAATGAGTGATACCTACTTTGAAATAAAATCTCTACAGTCTGCTGACCAGTCGTTGGGGTTTCTCATTTGTGGTGGGGGATTTCTGAAACAAATTTATTTAACCCATTACCAAACAGCAAAATATTATACTAGTCCAAGTTGAAAGATAATGCAGACAACAAATACAAGTGAATGAAATTTTATATTTTTTTATCTTTTTACATAGAAAACATTGTGGGAAATGAAGAAATTGCTTGTGACAAGCAATTTCTTCGTTTTCCACGATGTTTTCCAAAGCCATTATCTCGTGTGGAGTCAAAAAGAGTCATTGTGTGGTAATGGGTTAATCATTGCATATCAAATTTATTTCAATTTTTCATGGTATAAAATTATTGCATATAACATTTTTATGTTCATTTATTTTGAATGAAAAATTAGTTTTGAATAAGACTGTCAAGAAAAACATTGAGAAAAGAATGAATTTATCTAGTTATTGAAATATCTAATTAAAACCCATTAAACATGAACTAATTTGGTTGTGATGGTTATATAGAAAAATCTCATGCATTCAATCTTTTAACCAAAAGAAGTTGACAATGTGCCGCCTAATTGCTTTTGATCAATGATATGCAAAGAAAACATTGATTAATTTGGATGTTGGTAAGCAAATGAGGACTCTTGTTACATCACCTCACTCATAGAGAAATTCCAGCCAATGATTGCTCTTGTTACATCAGTATTTATGTACCTTGGAATTCTAAACAGTGCCCTCATTGGATGTTTATCAGCCAATGATTGCTTTTGTTACATCAACACTTACCTTGGTATTCTAAACAGAGCCCTCATTGGATGTTTATCAGCCAATGGTGGTTCTCCATCCATCAGCTCTATGGCAGTAATACCCAGAGACCAAATGTCACATCTGATATCATAGGAATATTCAAGCTGCCTCTCACAAGCTATAACCTGTAATACAGGAAATTAATCCAAAACTTTAACCACTGAAATTCACCAAGCTTTCTAGACTTGGAATGATCCTCACTGTTTCAGAGCTTTTAAATGTTTTTAACATTTTTGAGATAGGTTTACAATATGAATACCCGCTTAGAGTTTGGAGGACAGGCGCAACCCTGTCCAAGGATGCATCCAATTAGGATTGGGTCTTTACTATAAGGGTAGTTGTAAAGTTTTCATGTCATGTTTTTGCATACAGACAGATGGACAAGCAAATAAATATAAAATGGTAGAAAAAATGTTTTATCTTATAAATAGTCATAAAATTCATAACAAATACTTTAAAAGCATGGGCTATCCTGTGAAACTGTCAGCTTGCAAGATGAACAAATGAAGCACTTACGCCATACAAAGTAAAATGGTTAAAATGATTGATAGCTCCGCCATACAAAGTAAAATGGTTAAAATGATTGATAGCTTAACCCTTTCCAAAACAAGACTTTGTTTAAGCATCCTTATTAGAAAGGCTTCATACAGCATTGAGACAACTTTTGAGCTACATTTGTACAAATTTTTGTCATAATCAACAGCCTTTTTAATGTGTACAGGAGCTTTCAAATTGGAACAGTTGAACATTTTGTTGTCTAGGAAAGAATTTTTGTTTACCTCTGGTGCCATCCAGTATGGAGTACCTACTGATGTCTTCTTTTTGTCATGGGTAGAGTCTAAATGACCTGATACACCTGTAAATACAGAGAGGAAAATATCAGTAATTAAACAGGAAAAAGTCAGATCCTTAATGACCATTGAGTACCTACTGATGTTTTCTCTTTGTCATGGGTGGAGTCTAAATGACCTGAAACACCTGTAAAATAGGTGCCAAAAGAAAATTGATTTTTTTTTCTGATGACAGTTATATGAATTTATAATTTGTCTTTTGACTTTTGAGTGTAAGAAATAAGTAAGAGACATGTCAATCTATTCGTCTCAATTCTTGCCACAATAATTGAGTAGAAAGCAGTCATGGAATGCTAAGATCAGACTGCACAACTGTGCAGGCTGATCTTAGTCTATACTACATGTACTTGCAAAAACTGTGAAGAAGAAGCGTGAGAAGCATGACAAAGGTTTAACTTTTTTTAAGACTAAATTTTGTCAATGAAATAACATGTAGAGCAGGGATGAGTTTGGAAATTCTCAATCTGTCTTACCAAAGTCAATAATTTTGATACGACCATCCTCTGTTACCAGTATATTATGACCTTTGACATCTCGATGTATTAGGTGATTCTTGTGGAAATAATGAAGTACCTGCAAGTGAAAAATGAACAAGAGATGTTTGTAAAATATTCATGCCCCCTCAAGGGTCTATCCTCTTACCAAAGTCAATAATCTTGATATGTCCAAAGTTACAGATAAGGGGGGGGGGGGGGGGCTGATGACATTTTAAACTGCAATTATTCTGTTATTGTCCATCAAACCCTATATTGTAGGTACTCATTTGTATCGTCTTGTCAAGACGATTCAAATGAGTACCCACAACATAGGGTTTGGAATTGAAATAAGGGAGTTAGAATGTCTTCATCCCCTATTATCTGTAGCCCTGTACGCCCATCTTCTGTCACCAGTATGTTATGGCCTTTGACATCTCGATTTATCAGTTGATTCCTGTGGAAATAATGAAGCACCTGCAAGCCATAAAAATAATAAGAAGAAGAATCTTGAAAAGAGTTTGAATAACAATCATTTGAATTTTTATGGTTCAAAATTTGATTGACTAAATATTGGGTATGATGACAAGTTTTTTTCAGTTCTATTGCCAAAGATAATACACCTAACACTTATAATATGGCTCTGAAAACGAATCTTGGCCATAACTGATTTTCTTGACCTATGGTCCCTTAGACCAATAAGGTCAACCAATATAGGAAATATATTCTCACCTGGAGTGTAGATTTTAGAATGTAGGCCAACAATTTCTCATCTATTCTTTGACCCTTGCTGATAAGTGATTTGGCTATATCTGTCACAGAGCCTCTTGTACATAACTAAAATAGAACAACAGTGCATGGAAAACATATATTTTTCACTGGCGTAGGTAGTCGAAAATAAAGTGTACACAAAACGCATGTCTAATGTACAAGGGGAGGCGGGCTCCATACTGCTGGGGTGGGCCTTGCGGGCATCACCCAGACAATTTTTGAAAATTTGGTGTAGATGCATATGAAATACATGTGCATACCAAATACCCACCTGGAGCCACAAATGACTATGGTCATTCGTGGCTCCTGGTGGGTATTTGGTATGTATTTAAATGGTAATTAAGGTGTTAATTTCAAGGCAAACAAAATCAGAAATCAACATAATTATCTTTTAACAAAAATGCTATAATGTATGCAATTGGGTTTTATTGCATACAGGTTGCTACGCCTGTGTCTTTATTTGAACAAAGGTTGCTACTTTGTAGAAAATGTGTCATGCTAAGTCTTGCCTGTCTATCTTGAAAAGACAAAGATAGGAAAACTCAAGGTGGGGAAAAAAGTGACACAAGGACTACAACAATTACATGTAGCCTTCAATAATTCCATTACATTGTAATACTTGACCAATTTGAAAATCAATTTGAAAATAGTTTGAAGAGAGGAAGGTGTAAACATGTGAAGCACATGATTTTGTTTGCTCATCAATAACTTTTTTATCAGACACTCTTTTAAAGATTCCATCCACATTCATCTTTAACTTTTCCTACAATATTTTCTTACCTCCATAACCATCCAGAGTTGATCGTCCGGCCCAGTTTCACCTTTCTTCAAGTAAAGTCCGTAAAATTTTGGCATGTTGGGGTGGTCATTGAAATCCCGGAGAATTTTGTACTCTTCTTCGATCTCTTCAATCATTTCATGGATTGACTCGAGGATTTTGACAGCAACCATTTCACCTAGTTTACAAATAAAGAAAAATGTGTATAAATTGGTCACAATGGATATAAAGTATTGCTTACTCAAAAAATTATGTTTCTTAATTTTGAAATTAAACCTGTAAAATTAGTCCTTTGAATAGAATTTAGTTGCACTTGTGTTCTATAAATGTGCTCTGGATCTGGAAAAAAACACTATGACATTTGAGAACATCATGGATCCAGATTAGCATGTACTTTTCCTTGAAATACCTTTTTTCATTATTTGTAGATCTAGCAATCTGCATGAATTTTGAGTCATGTGCACAGCGTAGTAATTTACCAAATCTGGATAAAGTGATGTGTTCAAGCAGAATAGTCTTTAACCCTTTCCCAAACAACAAAATTTAGAGAGGTCTGATTCAAAAATTGCTGCAGACAACAAAATGAATGTTAATAAAGATTGGAATTGTGTGTGATATAGCCCAGAAAATATTGGGGCAAAAGAAGAAACTGCTGATTATCAGCGGTTTCTTCTTTTGCCTCAATGTTTTCACAAGTCTATTCTATCAGGGACGTCAACACCAGGTCTTGTTTGGGAAAGGGTTAATTCTGATGGATTAGACTGGAAGACATTCAGTTTAAAAATCACCAGTCCTGTTTGTTTGTTTTTCGCCGAGTACACCTCCCCATATGTTCCTTCTCCAATCAGATCTATCAACTCAATCCCCCATATTGTTTTTTCCCAAAAATTTCAAGTGAGTGTGAAAACGAAAACTGAATTATTAGAATCTTCCTCTTCTTCTAATAATGTTTTAACCATTTCCCAAACAGCAAAAAGTTAAGGTTCTTCAACTCAAAAGCTGCTAAACACAACAAAATAGGTTTTTTAATAAATAAAGAATTTGAGTACAAAACAACATGGAAAATGTTGAGGCAAAAGGAGAAACTGCTGGTTATCAGCAGTTTCTTCTTTTGCCTCAATGTTTTCCCAAGCTTTTTCTGTCGGGGACATCAAAACAAGGTTTTGTTTGGGAAAGGGTTTACAAATAAATACCTGTGTGTTTGTTTTTCGCTGAGTACACTTCCCCATATGTTCCCTCTCCAATAAGATCAATCAGCTCCCATGTTTTTTCCGGTTCTTCTAACTGCGAGAACTTGATGACTGAACTGTACTGGTCGTACATACGAAACATGGACGACATCTTGATGGTTTTGTGTGAAGGTCAAAAGACAAAGCTGTTTCTTCAAGGTCGTTTTAATGTTGTTACACTCATATCACTGTCATTTCACTTCATATGAACCACATCACTGAAAAGAAATGATAATCTTTTCAAAATAGCAAATGTTGAGTCTGTTCCTATTCAAAAGTCACTGCAGATGACAAAATGGATGTTGATAAAAAAAATGTTCACAAAATACCTTGGGAAAATATTAACACAAAAGGAGAAAATGCTGGATATCAGCATCCCCTTCTTTTGTCTGAATATTTTCCCAAGCTATTACTATAAAGGACATCAAAACCTGGAACCCGTTTATCAATGATTGGACAACAAAATCACCCATTATAATTTCCTGTTAAAATTGGTCCTAAGATAAAATGTTGATAGTATGGGCTCCAAGTCCACAGTGTAGGAGCTGAAGTGTGTGGACACTTGTCTTTGAGTGATAACTTGTGTGTCTGTACATCAAGGAAATGCAACTTGGTAAACATCAGCGGTTGACATTGGTAAGAATTTATGTTTTTTCTGGATAAACACAACACTTTTGTCAGATCACTGTATACCGATCTCTATATTTATTATTCCCTGTAACATTTATAGAGCAATCGGAGCCATTGGTTCCAGATTTAAGTCATTTAAGGCCCGATTCACTTGGGCATGAGCTAAAACGGGTGATTTAGCTGTTACGAATCGCAGTTTTCACTCGAATAGATGCATACTGTATGGTATTTTGCGACAAAATTTTCATTCACAGCTCGTGCATATGTGTATGTTGAGACTTGTATAATTATTTAGTTAGGAAACCGTCTAAAACTTCCCATTTTTGCCGTTTAAAAAAATAAATGTTTGTACAATCGTTTGTCAAGTCCTGTACAATAGCCTGACAAGAAATACTAACTTTTGTACAACGACTTGAATTGCATATGCGACATATTGATTGTAATAAATGCGTCTTTGCCTCTTTTTGCATTATATTCGACTGATATTTTCATGATATTATGCTCGCCCGTAAAAGATACAGAGAAAAAATGTCGGGAAAATAAGAAATTTTTGCATGATGGAGAATCACGTGACATAATTTTTTAAAAATCTTCCATAACTAACCTAGCATTTGATTTACATAGACGAAATACTATACTAAAGTATAATTGAAGTCTCAATCTTTGTCAATCTGCTAAAATCCAGCTTTAACCGATATCTACATTTGACAGGGACCAATTAATAGTCATCATCCATGACCCTGGGAAATCCAAAATAGATTATTTTACTGTAACCAAACAGATATCCTGTTTGGATCTCCTGTTATATAAAATTTTACAAAGCACAACTGTAAACACAGGATTTTGCACTGAAATGTGATTTCATCGAGGCATTCCTAACGGTTTTTAAAAGTGCTTAGCATGGCGAACGGCACAATCAAATGCGCGTATTGTACACTTTATCCCACCAAAGTATACACGCGGTATAGTCACGTGACATTTTCTATGGACAGCAAGCTGAGTTAAGAGTAGTGTCTTTTGTGGTGTAATATGACGATGACCTGTGAATGATAAAAAAATAGCGAGTCTAAATTGGCGGGGAAAAGAGGGATTTCGATTTATAGAAATATGTGTTTCGAACCCACTGTCCTTAAATAAATCGACGTAATACTATCTGTAGACAGCTACTGTATTATCACGGCCACCGCGGAAAGCAAATGTTTTATTATTTGCCATCTTTCAGTAAGAATTATGCTTCTCTGCCAATTTACATATATTGGAATATACAGTAACCTTTCGTCACGGCACATGGTTCAATGTAGAATAGGGCACAATTATATTTAGTAAACAGTGACATAATTTCGATTAAACAATATTATTTCGAAGTTATTGTTACATAATCTCGTAACTACTGCTTGATTCTAGCCATAGTCAAAAGTTTTCAAAAAGGCATTGACGGTTTATCAAAACATAACGTTTGGCAAACCAAGTCTACACGTTTAGCACAAAATTCGTTGCTATTATATAAACTCATTCGTCACTCTAAAATGAATTTTGAAATATAGGTAAAGAAAGAAGCCTATCCAGTGGAACATTGGATAACAAATTAAAGAAGATAAACCGAAATTTCGAGTTTGCGTTGATATTTTTATCAGTGTGAAATATCGGCAAGTGACATTACAAACTGCTTGTAAGCGATTGTACAATGAATTCATTAGGGAATTGTCATTAGCCAAACGATTGTACATAAAAACTGTCAAAATGTGGACACTTAAATCGGGATTTTTATTGGAATGGACATCATTTCGCCTGAATCATGTTCTTAGTGAAAAAAATGCATACATAAAGGCATTTAATTTTGGGAATAAACAATACGATGAATGTTTAAAAAGCGATAGAAATGGCAATTTTATGTGGCGAAAATCATGCTCCAATTTTCCCATCCAAATGATCAAGGCATTTTGCATTGTTTAAATAGCTCAGACCGGGTGCATATGAGGACGATGCCTTCCATTTTTATTCAAGATTACGACATTACAACAAAATATAAGATATATGTTGAAATAATTATCAATCATAAACTTTTTCTCACCTATGTCAACCGCTGGTGTTTACCAAGTTGCATTTCCTCGATGTACAGACACACAAGCTATCACTCAAAGACAAGCGTTCATACACTTCCGCTCCTACACTGTGAAGTCTTGTTTGTGAAAAGTTATACCTTGAAGTCCCTAATCGAAAAAGCTTTGGAAGACATTGAGACAAAAAAAAAGAAAATGCTGGTCCTTTTGCTTCACTATTTTCTGTGCTACAATATGTACATATTCCTTCTATGGGAAAATCCATTTTGTCATCTGCAGCAGTTTTTAAATAGAAGCACCCTATAATTTAGTCATTTAGGAAAGAGTTAAATTAATGATTCTGTCAATACTGAGCATGTTCATTGAATGTTCACATGTAGTTTTGACTTATGTTGTTGACTCTTTGTTGACCTGTCTTATCCATTGTCATTTGACAGAGATATGATATGTGCACAATGTTGAATAGAAAATATTGGGATAAAAGGAGAAAATGCTGATTATCAGCATTTTCTTCTTTTGTCCAAATGTTTTCCAAAGCCTATTCTAAAAGTGATGTCATCAAAACCCAGTGTTGTTTAGGAAAGAGTTAAATTAATGATACTGTCAATACTAAGCATGTTCATTGAACGTTCGCATGTAGTTTTGACTTATGTTGTTGACTCCTTCTTGACCTGTCTTATCCATTGTCATTTGACAGGTTAACCCTTTCCCAAACAAGACCTGGTTTTGACGTCCCTAATAGAAAAGGCTTGGGAAAACAATGAAACAAAAGAAGAAACTGCTGATAACCAGCAGTTTCTCCTTTTGTCTCAATATTTTCTGTGCCACATATTACACAAATCCTATCTTAATTAACATCCATTTTGTCACATGTGGCAGTTTTTGAAGTGAATCACCCTAAAATTTTGTCGTTCGGGACAGGGTTAATGATTCTGTCAATACTGAGCATGTTCATTGAACGTTCACATGTAGTTTTGACTTATGTTATTGACTTCTTCTTGACCTGTCTTATCCATAGTCATTTGACAGGTTAATTAACCCTTACCAGACAGCAAAATTTAGACTTGTCCAAATTCAAAGAAGTTCGAAAGACAATTAGTCTACCTAAATCTAATCCAAAATGTGACTTGTGTAGGAACTTTTTGTTAATGCTCGACATCCATGCCTAAATGAAACTTTGATATGTATGGAAGATTACTAGGGGGGATGTCACCCTATAGAGGTCATTTTAAGGTCACCACGAGGTCAAAGGTCAACTAGGTGCAAAAATCAATGGTAAAGCAAGAAAATCCGCCATAACTCACTTAGTTCTGGGTGTATACTAACAATATTGGTATCAAAATGAGGCTGAGACATTTATCTTTATTTTGCAGTATAGATATGCAAATCAGCTGATTTGCATATGCATGATTTTGAAGTTTTAATTAGAAATTTTGATGATTTTGGGGGTCATTTTTTTAGAGTATAGTTAGAACATGAGCTATAACTCGCTTAGTTGGTGCTGTTCATTCACGTATTTGGTACAAAATAAAGCCTAGACATTTATCATCAAGTTGCGGTATAAAAATTTGCTAAATTGCATATGAACAATTTTTAATTAATTGTCTAATTAATAAATATAGTCCACCTAAAATCTGACCCAAAATATGACTTGTGTAGGAACCTTTTATTAATGCTCCACTCTTATGTTTGATATGTTATCTAGGGTATTAGCAACCAACCTATGGTGGATGCATCATTTTGAAAGGCCTTCTAAGGTCATAACGCGGTCAAAGCTCATAACGGGGTCAAAGGTCAAATGAGTGCGGTTTCGAGTATATGCCTTTTACAAAGCTACTTTTATTGCATTTCGAATATAATGTTCATGCTCAAAACACATCCAATTGTATTATAAATGTCTGAGTGTGAAATAATGCTGATTTGAACAAATTTCTTTACTTTTTGTGGTGTTTGTGGTAATAATAAACACAAAAGTCCCACCGTTGAATTTTTTGTAATACGATTTTTTCAAATATTTTCACATCGCATATAATTTGGTACTGATATCAGTAATAGTATCATAAGAAACAGAAACATTTGTTCTTCTTTATTTGTATGCAACGAGTAACTTGTAATTCAGAGTGCTCGAGAAAAAAAGGAAAACATCGGCAAATCACGAATGTACAAAACGATTTATAGGCTAGTAAATATACACTTTGACCTGGACAAAATTAGAACAGAAATGAAACTTATGCTATTGTACTCGGGAAGTACCCACCTTTTCACAGAAAAAAATATACTTTGATCCCTCCGTTGCGATTTGAGTAATTTTGGGTCAAAAAACGGGTTTTTTGGCGAAAAATGTGAAAAATTGGAATTTTCATTTTTTTCCGGAATTGTTGATTCTTATGCAGTTTTTAGGTGAGAAATGAGTAGAGAATATGAATTAAAAGGGTACAAATGAAAGATTCAGCGAAAAATCATAAAAACTGATTTTTTATTATTTTTTTAGTCAAAAAGGGGGGGGGGGGGCAAAAGGCGGGCGGGAGGGAAGTATTGATATGATATAGCACTGAATTCTCCAAATTGATAATTCCTATTTTAGATTATTATAATGAAAGAACTGAATTAGAGGTAAGAAATAAAGTTAAAGAATCCCTCTGATGCGATTTCTGTATTTATAGCAAAAAATTGGTATTTTCGTGAAAAATGGGAACAGAATAGAATTTTCTATTTTTTTTTTTTCAGAAATTGTTGATTTCTATATTTTTAAGGAAGGAAATGTTAGTATATATGGATTAGTTAGATACAAAAGTAACATTCAGCAAAAAAATCATAAAAAAAAATATTTTTTTACGATTTTTTTAGTCGAGAGGATGGGGGACAGCTAGCTAGACTGGTCGTGGTATAGGCTTGTATAGATATGAACTTAGCGTTGATTTTTATTGGATATTTCCTATTTTAGATTATCATAATGAAATTAATTGGATTTGGGGTAAGAAAAAAGTAAAAGAATCCATCTGGTGCGATTCATTAAATTTTGGGGCAAAAAAATGGTATTTTGGTGAAAAGTGGGAAAAGTTGGAGTTTTCTATTTTTTGTTGTTGTTGTTGTTGTTTTTTTTTCAATATTTTCAATCTTTATTCAAAATTTTTATATAGTTTTATGTGAGAAAATGTTAGCAAATAAATTAGATGGAAACAAAAGTAAAATTCAATAAAACAAAAATAAAATCTAAATTTTCATTATTTGTTATTCCACAGTTGTGTGGGGAAGGGGACAGATATGCTGGTAGGGGTATTGATATGAACATCCTACATGTAAACCTGTTTCTATAGGGGGTTTCTACCCTTTTTATTGCTCCCTACATGAAATCAGTCTGCTGACAAACGGACACTGTCTTTTGCCTAATATTAGGCGTTTTATAAAGTACCAATAGTGTAAGATAATGTTGTTAAATACAAGTATGGAGCTTAGAACAGAATTTTGTGTTATTTGTATTACTTTGATCACATATTTTCGTAAGACGATTCCAGCGAGTCTTGTAAGGGTTCCGGTTTTATAGTTCTAGAATAGCTTTCCCTCTGACATGTTATTAAAGCCATTTGGAATACGAAATCGTAAGTGATCAACCACTGCATTTTTTGTAACTTTAGTTTTACAGCAGACAACAGTGGTTCTTTTAAAAATCTTGATTTGAATAAGCTATGGAATAGGATCTGCTTTGCTTGGTGGTGAGATGTCCTCGGGTTCAAACAGGATGGGGATAAAGACGCCGTACCTAAAGAAGATGCATGATAATTGATTTACATGACTGTGTTTTATCTTTTTCTTCTTTAGGCCTATACATTTATCATCATGGTTCTTTACTGTCATATAATCTCATTGTTTGTGGCACTATATTATCTACGTCCATTTTTAACAAGACTGTCTATAGATATGCCGAACCACAAAAGGTGTTGATTCTTCCAATCCCATTCAGTCTTTGAATTGTATGAGCATTACTCTCAGGTGCGTTGGAAGCAATTTCATATTGGGGAGGGGGAGCTGAAACACCTATCCGGGCCAGTGTCTGAATATTGGGGGTGGGGGCTAAATTGAATTTTATCTAAATTTTCATTGCTAAATAAGTAAACTTAGGCATTTTGGCCAACTTGCTGCTTATCCCCCAACCTTATATAGTCCCCTGTTCCTACGGGCCTGAATATTTAAGCCATGTCCATTAAAATGGATATTCCTTTTGATTGACAGAAATGGAGCGGGAGACTTCGCTCTAGACTGGGCAGTCAGGCCCCACCCTCTAAAGAGGACTAATCCAGGGCCTGGATAAACTAAATAGGATGGTGATGATGATGATGATGATTCCTTGATGGTCTTTACATGACCTGGGGTGGAACACATTCTACCTGATGATACCATGGCCCAATGACAATGACATGGTTAACCAAAGTTGACAGCATTTTGATATGGAGCTTCTGTGGAGAAATAGCGCATTAATTAACAACCCCAACCACCCCAAACAAACATCGTTAGTATCAATGCGCCATATTTCACTTTAATCACTCGTTCCTGTACAGTATATGTACTTAATTCTTTTTAGCAAAAGGCATTTTTTGTTTACATATCATTCATGTTTAGTCAAAATTCATACCGGTATCATATAAACTTCTTTTGACATTTTCTATAAATGAAATGGAAATGGTCAATCTTCACATGATCAGGTGCAACTAATGATACAAAATGACTGAGCATTTAATCATTGAATGAATGTTACTTTTTAGACTTTTTAGCCAAATTTCATTTTTTATATACCGTATATCAAAACACCCCCCCCCCCTCCCCCCCCCCCCCCCCAAAAAAAAAAAAAAAAAAAACAGAAATCTGAGAAAAAATCATCATTTCATTTTAATTTCCGCAGAATGGAAATAAATCTTGCGCGAAACATAAGCTGGATTTACCGTTATCTTTTATAAATTGTCGGTGTTGTTATAAAATCTCGTAACTACAGCTTAGTAACAATCAAACTGCAGTTGCGACATTTTAGATTTACACTGATAGAATACTATTGTTTGTCCGAAATTTCGTCAACGTTCACTTAATAAAATTGATCCCTATTACAGAAATCACAGGAGGGATTCTTTTACTTGTTTAAAACTGTTTACTACAGCTTAGTAACAATCAAACTGCATTTGCGACATTTTAGATTTACACTGATAGAATACTATTGTTTGTCCGAAATTTCATCAACGTTTACTTGATAAAATTGATCCCTATTACAGAAATCACAGGAGGGATTCTTTTACTTGTTTAAAACTGTTTACTTTTTCTTTTTCCTTAATCCTATTAATTTGGTTAAACAATCTAAAATAGGAAGTATCTCAATAAAGAATTCAGTGCTATGTTAATATCAATCTTCTCCCCAACCCCATCCCTCACCTCCCATTTGATGCACTACCACCCCCTTTTCGACTAAAAATTACTAAAAATAAGCTATTATGATCTTTTTAAATTACAAATACCTTTCCATCTGATTTTTGCGTATATGCTTACATTGCCTCACCTAAAAATTTAATAAAAATCAACAAATACTAAATATATAGAAAGTTCCAGTTTTTTGCCATTTTTCACCAAAATACCAATTGTTTGCCACAAAATTACAACATAAATCGCAACAGAGGGCTCCTTTTACTTTTTTCTAATCACTAATCAAGTCAATTTCATTGTAATACATCTAAAATAGGAATTATTCCGTGAAGAATGTTGCATCAATATTCTACACCCCCGCCTTTTTGCCCCCCCCCCCCCCCTTGACTAAAAAAATCATTAAAAAATCAGTTTTTACGTTTTTTCGCTGAATCTTCCTTTTTTACCCATCTAATTCATATTTGCTACCATTTTCTCACCTAAAAACTGCATGAAAACCAATGATTCATGAAAAAATTGAAAATTCCAATTTTTCACATTTTTCACGAAAAAACCCATTTTTTGACCCAAAATTACTCAAATCGCAACGGAGGGATCGAAGTATATTTTTTTCTGTGAAAAGGTGGGTACTTCCCGAGTACAATAGCATAGGTTTCATTTCTGTTCTAATTTTGTCCAGGTTACCCCTGTTTCAGTTTTAGTTTGATTATAGTCCATGAGCCAGACACTTTTTTGGTACCACTCGGAGGGAGTAATTCTAATTGCACTTTCTGAACAGCTTGATATATGTAGTTAACTAATTGATATGATAACAGTCTGAAATCGGTAGCTTATGCTGAGAAAATCGCCGTTTTCTTAACCTACCCCATTTTCACATGTCCACAAATTGGTCAGTAGGTGCGATTTCTTTTGGAAGTATTTGATTTATCAAAAGGCTTGTCGTGATTATTTTCTCTGCCAAAATATTCTTAAAACGCTAGTTTTGAGTACTTTTTAATCTGTTCCCAGGTATGAGGCCTCTGTAGGCTGTGAAATAGAAGACAATTTGTCGGCCCCTACACCGAACGAAATGCACGATTTTTTCAAGTGAATTTTTCAATTCTTTGAAGCAGAAATGCAAGTGGCTACATATTCTTACACTTAAATATATTTTCAAATGCGTATCCATCGATTCATGCCAGTTTCGTGACACAAAACACTGGGAAAAAGCTGTATAAGGCAAACACATTTGGTCGATTCGGACCCTGAAATGTTCGTACCTAAAAACTAAAACGCATATTATGAGTGTTTTAAGGCTTCTAAATGTTGCTAATCTATTGAGAGCACTGTGTTTTTATCAAAAAAAATTGGATTACCCATTAGGTGGCTATTTCAAGCAAATATGTGCTATATTAATATAAAATGGAGAATTTTACGTTAGGCCTACTGAAAGAATTCTGAACTCAATAGCATTTTCACTTTAAAAATATATAAAAGGGCCTCATATGTTCAGTTGAATGTCCAATCAATGCAAATTAAAAAAAATAATTACCGGAAATATATTCAATTGCACAATATTTGACGGTTTGTAACTAAATTGAATGACCATATAGAATAAATGAAGCTATACTTTACGCAACAAAATATAGCCCAATGCTAATATACGATTATACGATATAATCATAATGTAAATCATGTAGCAACAAAGGTAGAACCCGATATTCCCATATTCAATGATACAATCAATATGCGAAATAATTTGCTGCTTTTGTCATATATATGTACAAAAACTCTCTTCGTCGGATATATTGTTCTTCATATAAATCTAATCATAACCCAATATAATACATGTACAATATAATGAGTCAGGATATGGAAAAAAAAGGTCCCTTAAGGCTTTTGAGTCAAATATGGTTCCAAATCAGCCTGCGTATACACGCAGTCTGATCAGGAATCATTGCTGTTCTCCACTAGATCCTTAGTGACCTGTTGCAATTGTATTTATAGCAGCATGGATGTATGCCTGTCTTCACTAAAAGCATGCACTGATCTTGAAATGTGACTGACTCAAATGCTATAAGGGACCATTTTCCAGATTCGCGCTCAATTATGTAAGTATGAGAGAATACAATTGTTTCTGCTTTTAAGTAAGATTATAACATTCTCATTTCCTAATAAACCTAGTTTGTATAAACTATGATGATCAGACAAAAATATTACTTATGCAAAGAATGATAATCAAAGTGTACGGAGGGAACTTATTTTTATGTTAAAAAAGAAATGAGATACATGTAGTACTTTTGCAATTTTATTTCGTTTTGAAAATATATTGCAGTGTTCATGAATGAATAGAAACCCCTGACCTCATAAAAGACAGATTCTATATGTATGTCAACAGCGAAGTCCGTAGATGTACATTGCATACTTACAGAATAGATTTATTAAAAACAGTGTAATTTTATAAGCCAGGTGATTGTATAACATATGTATAGTCCTTTTCCCATTTCTAAGTCTCCTTGTTTGTATATACGTATTACGTTGCAATAGCAGTTTTTCTAAAATGTCTGCTATATATTATCATATTGTATACATGTGCTGATTCTGGTATTCGTGAGTTTGATTCAGTCAATGGATCCTGACATACCTGTTGTTAGTGTAATGGTTTTTGTCACTGAAAATCACTTTAGGTAATGTGTGTCCAGCTCACCAGGAGAAATGATAAACATATAGATAAAATATATGCATATATACTTTAGATAATCATTTGACTTAGATTTAAACTTCTTCTGTCGTACATATGCATTAAAATGTGATTCAAATGCATATGTGTTCTAGTTTATTTGGCATGAATCATAACAAAATGCATTATGATACATACTCAAATGATTGGGTAAATCTTTGTTCTCATTTTGTAAGAGCCTGAAAGTTCTCTAGGATCCATATCACCACACAAATGTTAACAACAAAGTGATTGAAATATAATTGATAACTAATGGTTAAAGTGATTGAGGTTGTGGTAACAAAAGCAAAGACGGCACCCCTGTCTTTATAATCACAGTGGCGTAATTTTTAATCAATCATTTCTCATTCGCCATCTCTTTTAGACAAATGAAAACGTTTCGTAGAATCTGCGTTGTGAGCAACAGATTCATCAGATCTATATAAATTGAAACTCGATTTAATAATCCTCTAAATAGTTACCATAACTTGTCACTTCTGGTGTGGCTTTCATCTGTGTAGGAGAAAATGCAAGTTTGTGGTTGTTTAGCGGCTTCGTTTATGATCCCATGCTTCAAAACAAGTCGTTTATGAGGGCATATCAAAAGTTTTTGATTCTCACACCTGCTGTATTTTTCATATAAAAGTCCCGTAGCCTTTCCAACCCCACACACTCCTACCACCTTGTTAACAGTTCACTGATATCCGATTTTTAGGAATCAACGTCTTATTACCCTAACCAGTCTCCTTAGCAGCAGTCAACTAATCCTCTTAAACTGTCTCAGTCTCACTGGAAGCACTTTTCCCAATATCAGATTGCTGCAAAAGAAGGGGTAGACTCCCCATCAACTTGGGCAATCTTATTTAGCACTTTAAGCCTCCAGGACTAGAAACATTACCATGTGCAACCGTGTTCTTAGTATTATCCATTTTGACCAATAAAACTGGGAGGGGTAAGACGGTTTAAAAGTTTCGGACAAGCTCGTAGCAGCTAGCCATATTATCCTACATACAAAATATATTTAAAACATTCATTTACACTAAGGTGTAAAAACCTTTACCACGCATTAACTTGACTAGTTACGTAAATGCACCAGCGTACTTTGAAGTGCCGAACAACTTCGTTGTCTACATAACTTTATAATTTCGAAATTGTCCTTCTCGTGGGTAATTTGACTTATAAATACCAACTGATGATGTATGACATTCTTCAACGTCACAAACCTTATTTTGCTTATTATTCAGTAATGATGGTTTTTATCTGATTAAGATTAAAATACTACAATTAGTTTGTAAGTTGATAATATCCGCAATGCGGAGAAATTAAATTTCATTCTGCCCCAACAGTTTGCTTTTCAATCAACGCTTTATACTTCTTTTCTTATATTAACACCTAAATCATGGAAAAAAATATTGATGCTAATTAAAATACGCACTTAATTTATCAATGAACACGGCAAAATAACTTTGGATCGTTTTTTTTTCAAAGTTTTTTTTTAATTGAGTCTGTCTAAAGCACCAACTGACAAATTTGCTGAGGACTTAGATACATGGAAAATCTCTACCTCTGATTGACCATATTCATATATCTATAACCGAGACCACTTTTATCGTGGTCCCATTCTCTCTCATATTTGCATATTTACAATAAATGAATCACATGCTTTAATAATTCAATAAACGAACTTCAAATGTCTAATCTTCATAACTATGAAGTGCTCAAAAGTCACAAAACACATTCCCTGTTATGCATACTAGATTCTTACTTTTTTCTTTGTATCAACATGTCTGCATTTCTTCATTTGAAATACCAATTGCTGTCAGGCTAAATGCTAGTGTGATTTCGATTGTTTGGTTATAATTATGGCCTTGCGCATGACAGTTCCAAGCTTTGGGTATAAGTTGATTAATATCAATTCGTAATTCTTGCATTATGTTGTAATTGCAATTCAACACATCTGTTTTGGTACCTAAATACTTACATTTGCAAATTACCCTCTTTGTGTTATCATTGTTTATTTCACATAAATAAATTGTGAATGTCTATGTACATTGTATAACAGTCCGTGTAGTGATTCTTTCTTCCTTTCTAGCCCATTTTATTTACAGTATGCACCATTCATGAAAGATTACAACTGAACTTTGCTATGTTGATTTGACATGGAATTAGGTTCTTTTTTTCAGAAAGGTAGTGTGAGCTTTTTCAACAGCTTTTGTATCAATGTAATCAATTTTATCTATAGTCTCATCGTTTATTTAACACTTCACTTTATTTTTTACTCGTAAATATTTCTTTTGCACTGCATTATATCTTGTATTCTAAAAGACTTTACTGCTGTAGCGATATGTCCACGCTACAGAGTATAGTGCACTGAAGTAAACCCGAGACAACTGCATCTTCCTATGTTACGAGTAGTTTAGCGTCTTTCTTAAGAAATCATAACCGAAGTAGGGTCAATACATATTCAGATATCCTGGATTAATGTTAATTCTGTTGCACAACAACGCTTTTAATACACTTAAGATGTATGCTAGGTATCTAATTATAGACTAGTTTCATGACAGTTTTGCTGAAAATACCTCCTTTGTAACATTTGTATACGTACACACCAAATGCGATAGCCTTGTAGTTAACTACACATGTTTCTTAATATGTTGTATATACAATATTTTGTGTACTTTTTCCTTGAATTCATGAACTTCCATTTGCAATCCAAGTGGCTGTATTAAGGCAATTTGTACGTAGAAAGAATCTGTACATATATTAGGAAAGACTACCGATTTGCATGTCAGTGTTAACATCAGAAGTCCTCATACTAGTAATTGTTTTTAAAAGCATGCCAATAGCCTACAATTTTTGTATTCATTGTGCAAATGTATCCGAACAAAAGGCAAAAGACGAAGGTGTGCACTCTAGAGGGGCTCTTTATTTTTAAATGATGCCTTATCCACGTAAATATCCGCATTGGATTTCGGGAAAGAAATAGCATACATTATATAGCAGTATTGATAACCCGTCTTTCTTCACGAATCAATTGCACATGAAAAAAAAACGTTTTTCTTCAATGCTTTATGGATGTACATTTTTCTGAACATGTATTCTAATGACTGTCCCACAGTAGAATAACATTAAAACAATGACTTTGTGTCATCCTCCCGAACCAGAATCGCAAATAGAATATATCCGGCTTTAACCCTCACTCCTTTTTTATCTTGTGAGAAGCTAGCTTCTCTGCGTACACTTTCAAACTAGGCCTAGCTTTCTACATGTTTATCATTAAAGAATTGTTTGTAAGCATTATTCATGTGAATTATTCGTAGTTCGAATTAGTTTTACATTAAGAAAATGAATGAAATGTAAATGGTAAGCGTTTATGTTTTTTGACTTTCTGGTAGTGTAATGGCAATTAAGTCGGCATTGCTATCCATGCTATTTTGTTATATGTATATCTATTTAGCATCACCTGATATCAAAATACTAATTACAGTCCAATTTCATCAGAAAGCGGACTTTTTGTGTCCAAAACACTATAATTTTCACCTGTTCCTTGTAATTCGTATCATCTATAGATAGTTCTCTGTGTACACTAAAATCATCCTCCAGATGACATTTCAGACGAACACAAAACCTTACAATATGCTACTCTTTACTGTATTTCAGTTATGAAGAAAGATTTTTGTATTTGAATGAGTTAAAGGGTTGGAGAAATGTATGTGTTGTTTCACTAGAAAAACAATGAAAATTTTGCGTGTAAAGGGTGCCCTTGAAAAGAAGCGTTTTTCGGGGCATAAGCTACCGATTTGAGATTGCTATCATACTGAAACATGAAGTATAGATACCAGACTAATCAAAAAGTGCAAAAAGAATTACTCCCTCCGAGTGGTACCAATCGGCCAAAATTCGGGTCCTGGCTCATGGACTATTAGACTATAGCAACAATCCTGTGTTCCTTGTTTATACTATAATTTTATCAAAATATAATTTGGTGTGACATTCAATCCATGAAATGTCACACAATATTATCTTTTGCGACGATTACATAAGGCAGCGGAACATGTGTCTTTGTGTGTCTAAGATCTTAAACCATAATAGGATCTGGACAAATCAAAAGTTTAGATTTTCTTTTTCCTAACATATCTAGTTCAACGTCATAATAGTACAACTAATATGTACAGTTCAGGTAAAAACTTGCAACTGATGCAATAATATGTCTGTTGGCTTAACTAGACAGATATTTAACCCATTCGCATACAAGATATGATATTGACATCGCTGGTAAAATGATTTTAAAAATCATTGAAACTAAAGAAGAAAATGCTTCTCGGTGTTTTCGTCTTTTGCCCCAATATTTTTCTACTCCTATCTTTGTTAATACCAACTGAGGCGTCTGTAGCAGCTTTCAAATTGACCCACCTTTCAATTTCTCCATTTGGCAAAGAATTAAACCATAGTTATCATCTTGGTCAATGTCTTGTACAATGACATTTAATCCAGCGGGATTGATACAGTCTGAGGCTTCACAAGCACATTAAAACATGCAAACTTGTCCTGAACGATAGCATTTGCAACGAGATGTGCTGTACTTTGTTTTGTATCAACATGATATGAGCTGTGTACAAGTGGGGGAAAAAACGGCCAATCTCATCCATGCAAGCTTTAAACCTTCGCCATCGTCTTTAAAGCCTCCATACCTTTCCAATCCACTACAGTGAAAGTTAGGTTATCTGCTGATATCCATATCGTTGCCTGTTCGTTACATCTGGCTATATGTAGTTGCGAAGCATCTGTCGTCGGAGGTAGTAGAACAAGTGCTTTCTTGGCTTTCATAAAGAGTCGATGCCTGCAGACAGGAATGTCTGAATCATGAGCTTCCTGGGAACACCAGCAAAGTCTACATAGATACTGTTCTATATTCTTAGGATTCCCGGCGAACAGCTTTTAACAGTTCAGGACATTCAACATACATTTTCCAACATGATTTCTTACTTATTCCACTCAAAGACGACGTAGTATCACAACCTGTCAACGAATGGAACCCAAGCAGGTTGTGGATGACGGCAGTTCTTAGTGTCCTAGCAAAACTGTGTATATAGAAGTATTTCCTAGACTTAGACACCATCCATGTTTCAACATCCAGTGAACCAACATGGTATATCGTCGACTTACCATGGTCCGTCACCCGCCATGTATCGTCACTATTTTTGTTTTGCTACGGCTTACAGTGTGTTTACATTCACGGAGTTGTTTTTCAAGTAAAATTTTATTAAAACAGATATTTAAAGGAAGGAAACTCGTTAAATCTAGAGGGGAGACGAGTGTTTCAGGATGATTTACTCGATTATATTATGCATATGCATTTTAGCGTGGCCGGCTTAGGGTGACGGACCATGGGGAGGCGAGGATATAAGGAGCTATGCTACACCAGTGTCTTTAGCCTGACGTCCCGTACTTTCGATAGCCTTAACTTAATCCGTGCGCATGCGCATTTGCAAATCAAATTTTTAAATTTCTGACTGTCTTAAAAACTTTAATAACCATAGTTCCAAACAATAATTGTCAAAAACAAACTTCATAAACAGAGAAAAAGAAAATATTTACCAGAATATCCAGGGCATGTCAACACTCGGCGTCAAAGTGAGGCTCTCATCATTTCGATATAGGGTAGTTTCTGTTTCTATTTTTAGCACAGGGGGTGTCCCAAAGAAAATCTACAGGTATGTTCAGTATATTCATTCCATATGTGTTGGGTAACAGTCAATTGCAGGTGATGATCGAAGGTCTGGATTTTTTTTCAAACAAAACAAAAACATGGGGTAACTCAAATAAAGAAAATCAGAAAACTTCAGAAATAGCAGTTAGTGATTGACATATCACCCACAGACTAATTTCTAAAGGAAATAAAAAGAAAATGTCATCAATGTAATTATTAAATGCATAAAAACAATCAAACATGTTAAACCATTAAATTTTCATTGAAACCTATAACAGAAATAAGAACAATACATGGCTGGTTGGAATTAATCTGTGCAGTGTGGACATAGAAATGTGCTGTGTCTTCTTATCACTCTTGTTTCAATGCAAAACCCAAGATGGACCCAATGACCACATTCTTCACACTGTCCCCAATTGACAATTTTAATCATAGGTATTTTCTTCAGATCTGGTGGGGAAAACTTGTTACAAACACAGCAGAGCTCGTCACTTCTGTCATCCATTAACTCTTCACTGTCATCATCATCCTCAGAATAGTGCTGGGTTGGCTTTGATTTGTCATTGTATCCGCTTGTGGATGGTTTTGGACTTGGAATATTCCTCATGGGTTGACTATTTGCCTTCTTTCTCATGGTTCCTTCATCTCTCTTTTCTTCATCAGTTTCAAGAAGCTGTATGTATGTGTTGCTAGTAATCTCTTTTCCAGATGGATTGACCTTCTTTTTTGTGAACTTTCTTTGGCATGTTGGACAGTTATCGCCCTTTTCATCAATCACTACCTGTTCAATTATTTGGTCTTCTTTTTGTTGTAGAAACAATTCCACAGCTTCTGGCCCACTCTTCAGTGCTTTTACTTTTTCCACAACCTTCTTCTCGCGGAAACTTTCATATGGATAGAGTTGGGAAGGATCCAAAACATCCTTGTTGAATGGGAAAATTCCACTTTTCTTAAATCCAGCTACTATGTTCATCGGTGAAAAAGATTTGAGATATGACTGGCATGCAAGTTGGCATATCTGGTATCGTGTAAGGGATTGGCCTGGGTGGTTGAACAAGTACTGAGACACCTCTGCATAATAATACTTCTTGAAAGCACCAAAGACTGAAATGTCAAGGGGCTGCAGTAAGTGAGAAGTATGTGCTGGCAACACAAAAAGAATAATGACATTTTCTCTTGCCCATCGTATGGTTTCCGGGGTCTTATGTGAGGAGTGGCCATCATACAACAACAGAATAGGCTCAGAGGAATCATTTCCAGATCTCACCAGCGGCAGGAAATGCTCTTGAAGGTATTCTTTGAATATAAGGCTGTTTGACCACCCACTTTCTGACATTGTTCCTCTAGCGCCAGCTGACATCCCTTCCATTAATTCAGGGACCCACCTTTTCCCTTTGAAGATGAAGAATGGAGGTAACGCTTGGCCAATGGCATTTCCACATCCAATTATAGTAGTAGTGCCTGTTCTTGAAGAGGTTATAGCCTGAACTTTGGTTCTGGGATTACCAATAATGTTGGATGGTTTGTGTTCAGGGGTTACACCAGTTTCATCCAGATTGTAAATTCTCTCGGGTTTATTGATCAGACCATTTTCTTCGAGGACAGTATGGAGGTTTTGGAAGTATTGCTGGATGGCTTCTGGAGTAGCACTCTTTGCTCTTGGAGTTTCCAGCTGACTTGGTCTTATAGATCCAATTTCTTCTTTCCATCTTTTCAGGAAACCAGACAACCAATTATTGCTCAGAGTTGTGTTGTTTGGTCTTTTCCCCATTTCATATGCCATCTCACCAGCAAGTTTCCTGGTGTAAATGCTGGAACATCCATATCCAATTTCGGCTCTTGTTTGAAGATGTTCTACCAATTTCTTTTCTTCATCAAATGAAAAAAGTGTTTCCATTTTGAAATTGTTTGCATCAACTCTGCCATCTATTCTGTCCCTCAGAGTTGTGAGTGGCACATTATAGAGTATAGAGGCTTTCCTTACAGACACCCCCTTGTCTTTAACCAATTTGAAAGCCTCAATGAGTGCAGCAGAAGAGTAGTTTCTGTAATTTTTTGGTGTTCTTGAAGGATTGACCTATTAGAAAAAAAATGATGAGACAAGAATGTCAAAGCTAGTTTGACTATTTGCAAAGTATTTTTTGGTTTTATTGAAGTGAAAAAGATAAATATTTTTTATGTAACTGTAACTGTATTCATCCATAAAAATGTCATTTTGTCAACCCTTTTGACCCAACTAACAAAAACTGGTCCCCCAAAAAACTATTCAAGGTACACATTTAAACATTTTTGACGGCATGATGCTCAATGCAATTATCAATTTTCAATGGAACACAATTAGTGAACGTAACTGTAAAAATTCGCCGGGCCAACCTCAAATAGACATGGAATAGAATAGAACAGAATAATAAGCGCCTAGTAAACTTGAATAGGATGAAAACGAGGCTGGAAAACATGGCCGAATGACGTTGTTTACCTTGACATTTTGTAATTTTGGTGCTTTAAACTTATTTAGAGGTATTTAAATTTGGATTTTATGATTTTTTTACCTGTTTTGTTCTCATATTTGCAGTCTCTCGTATTGTCTTCAGTGATCGCTTTCGAATACCGGAAGGAACGACATTCATCTCGCGAATATTTTCGAATATCGCTAGGCTATCGAAAGCATGGAACCTATCGAAAGCATGAGAGGAAAGGATACATATCACAATAACACTACCAAACCCTGAATTGGTCGTACTATTCGAATGCATAACGATAGGGTGTCTCAGTGTTTATTCTAGGGCGCGGGATTGCGGGATTCCCCCCACTTTTCTGACAAATCCCCCACATTTTTCATCTGTGAGCGGGACAAATCCCGCAAATGAAATACTCTTGGTACTTTGATCACATATTGCCGTAAACGTCAATAAAACAAAATTCAAAGCAATATTAATCTTAAAGTCTCGAATATCGCTAGAGATAGGTTACAAAGTATTCAATTTTGCTTGGAAAAGCAAATCTACTGCACCATTCATTGTTTTAAGAAAATGATTGGTGTTTAGAAAAGTCATTCTAAGCCAGTCTATAGTAATGGCGGCCACAGGCGTCCGTAATTTTAGCCTTGGCACCATCTAAACTATTCTTTATAACAAGGCATTTTTCTACGTTCAATCTGATCGCCACCCCTCTATCACAAAATACGGTGGAACTTTTTCAAATTTACAGATAATCTGTCCAATCTTTTGTTAACCAAGAGCAAACATATTTTACTTGAAAGAAAATGCAATTATTTGGGGGTGGGTAACGAAGTCTGACTGCTGCAATGGCTCAAAAGTAAAATTTCCATCGAGGTTTTGTTTCATTTACACTGTCAGGTTCAGTCGATTTCAAGATATAAGCACACTTGAGATCGAACAGAGCGCCCTTTAAACTGCATGAACACCAAAAGCAAGTCTAAATATAACACTAACCAGTGTCGCATTCGTCTTCTACAAACGCAAACAACTGAGAATTCAGTGATTTTGAGGTTTGTTGTCAAATTTTCAAAAGGAAACTGACAATCTGGGTCAGATGTAACGATGGGTAATTTCGTTGGATAATCGATGTCACGTTTTTGGTGACGTAATTAGCGGCGAATGATTTTATTGGTCGACTATCGTTTTGACAGTCTCGCGCGAGATTGGTACTCGATTTCTAAAGCTATTTTTAAACAGTTTCAAGATGTAATAGCGGGAACCAGAGGGTATTTAAACATTTAGCATACGGAGACAAAGGAAAGTTAGAAAAGTTCGCTCATGTTATTTTTTCAGCAGTAAAGAGTAGATTATAAGAATCTAGATTATTTAAAACACATTTAGTCAAGCTAGTGGCGCTAGCGATAGTAGTAGTGCCTCGATTTTCGGGGGAATGTACGAACAAGTTAACAGAAACGAGTCGACCAATGAAATCATTCTTCGCCAATTACGTCACCTTTTCAAGATGTCTACTTTCATGTCAATACTTTAGCTGAACGGAAAATCGTAAAATGTTTGATTCTAAGCCGTTAGAGAAGACGAATGTGACAGGTTAGTGTTATTTTTAGACTTGCTTTTGGTGTTCATGCAGTTTAAAGGGCGCTCTGTTCGATCTCAAGCGTGCTTATATCTTGAAATCGACTGAACCTGACAGTGTAAATGAAACAAAACCTCTTTGGAAATTTCAACTTTGAGCCATTGTAGCAGTCAGACTTCGTTACCCACCCCCAAATAATTGCATTTTCTTTGAAGTAAAATATGTTTGCTCTTGGTTAACGAAAGATTGGACAGATTATCTGTAAATTTGAAAAAGTTCCATCGTATTTTGTGATAGAGGGGTTGCGATCAGATTGAACGTAGAAAAATGCCTTGTTATAAAGAATAGTTTAGACGGTGCCAAGGCTCAAATTACGGACGCCTGTGATGGCGGCCATCGGCGATCTAGAACTGTCAAAAATGCTATTTCTTCTGAAGAAAATATAAAAGTAGAACAATAGTAAATGCTCATGAGAAATTCTGAATTTGTGATCTAAATATCATTTCCTTTTGTTTAAAATTAAGGTCCAACACTTTGTTTTGAGAGAAAGAAACATAATTGTTTCTCTACATTCGTCCCCAAAACAGTTCAACCACAAATTAAATTTTATTTTTTTACTCCCAAGTTCCTGAACCAATTGAAGAAAATATTTTGTGAATCAACTAAGAATGTTAAGAAATGTAAATTGAATATTTAAAAATTGATTAATGGAGGATCAAAATACCATACAAAAACATATTTTACTTAAAATTAGTCACTTTTTATAACTATTATATTGTAATGCCCCCATAAATTTTCAAAATCCCCCACATTTTTTGGAGAGGTGGGGGCAGATCCCCCACTTTATTCAAATCCTAGAATAAACACTGGTGTCTGCCTCGTCATGGTCAGTACACAAGTCGTTTGTGTAAAAATTGTTATTTTTGCATTTTCACGGTCTTGAAATCCACCGGCATCTTTCAAAGTAGAGTTATTTCCCTAGAGACTGTATAAGCGCATGACCATAAATGATGACACACATTGCTATGTGCCTCTCCGGGATTTTCAGAGGCATTTCAACATTCACATCTGCTGTCAAAACATTCAGTATTTGGGATTATGCAGTGCTGCGCATTCTTTCTGTCGAATCGTTCAATGACATGAGAACATGTGACAGTTCATGTTTTAGAACACCGACTATCTGTACGTCTCATCCAGAGTTTGAAACATAGTCGGAACATAAGCTAAAGCTCAATAGGTTGGTGGTGTATATTTACCAAATGAGTACCAAAGTAAAGCCGAGACATCTTTCCCCAAGTTTAGTTATGCAAATAAACGTAATTGCATATGGACAAATTTATTTATTATTCTTAATAATTGACTATTAGCACCGATTTGTGAATATGTGGTACACACATTGCTTTGAAGCCCGAAAAGAGAACTCAATGACGTTGTACATATATGTAATTTAAACATCCTGTCAAAACAGAATTAAGCACTATGTTGTATTTCTTTAGAATCATATTGAATTACAATGTATAACGGTCAGCGCAAGGTCATAGGTCAACTAGGTGCAAAAACATAAATTCGACTGGTATTGCAGCTAGCACATGTAACATACCAAAGAGTTGTGCAATATGGTTTCTTGCAACTGATTCATGATTCTGGAGGTCAAATTGACCTTTACAATTACTGCCGTGGTAGTGAGTATCTTAAGAAATAAGACACGAGTAGATGTTGTTTTCTCTTAGTATTTTGGGAACAAATCTTTAAAGGCTTCATCAAGATCCTAAAGACAGGGAAACAACGACTTATACGTAAGGCTATTGACGGTCGCGTTGTCCCACTACTACAATCCTGGGAACAGTTCATGGCCTTAGATGAGACCAAGGCAAACTTGGCATGGAATTTTATCGAGATTTGCATGTTTTCCTGATGACTCTAATTTGGTATTCTGTCGTTGGATTTCAGAAACCTGAAAATGCAATGCTAACAATTTTGACGCAAAAGACTTGTGTGTTGACCATGATGAGGCAGACACCCATATTATTATACATGCGAAGAGTGCAATCAATTCAGGGTATGGTGGTGTAATTGTGATATGTAAAGACACTGATGTACTATTGCTCCTTATATACCATGTTGGTTCACTGGATGTTGAAACATGGTTGGTGTCAGGAACATATTCCGAAATCAAAATATTTTAAAACCCCTGTACACAGTTTTGCTACGAAACTAGGAACTGACGTCATCCACAACCTGCTTGGGCTCCTTTCGCTGACAGGTTGTAATACAACGTCGTATTTAAGTGGAATAAGTAAAAAGTCCTACCGTAAAATGTATGTTGAATGTCCGGAATTGTTAGAAGCTGTAGGCCGCGATCGAATCATGAGAATAAAGAACAGTATCTTTAAAGACTTTATGTTGTTGCAGGTATCGACTCGTTATGAAAGCCAAGAAAGCACTTGTTCTAATACCTCCAACGACAGATGCTTCGCAACTACACATAGCGAGATGTAACGAACAGGCAACGATATGGATACCAGCAGATAACCCAACTTTCAATGCAGAGAATTCTGAAAAGTGTTGAGGCTCGCAAGACAGTGGCGAAGTTTTTAAGCCTGTATGGAGGAGATTGGCAGCCATTCTCTCCACTTGTACACAGCTCATATCATGTGGATGCAAAACAAGCACAGCTCATCTTGTTGCAAATGCTACCGTTCAGGACAAGTTTGTATGTTTGAATGTGCTTGTGAAACCACAGAGTGTGTCAATCCCGTTGGATTAAAGGTCATTTGATCAAGGCATTGACCAAGATGATATCCTTTGCCAAACGGAGAAATTGAAATGTGGGCCAATTTGAAAGCTGCTAAGGACGACACAGTTGGTACATTGTACTTACAAGGATTGGTCTACAATGTACATGTAGTAGAGAAAATATTGAGGCAAAAGAAGAAAATGGTGACATCAGCATTTTCTTTTTTTGTTTCGATGATTTCTAAATCATTTACCAGTGATGTTAAAACCATGTATTGTTTACGAATGGGTAAAATACCAGTCCAGTAAATGGACCATTAGTATTCCCAGGCCTTAATCCCTAATGATCCACAGAAGTTGGCTTTTAGCATATGGTCACACCGTTGATAGACGTGTTATAACATAAAAGTAGATTCATAAGTAAATGACATACATGTACATCCATAATCATGCAGCGGTGTAAAACTATATAAAACATGCTCATCGATGTGATAGTATTCATAATGAAGTGAGTATTTACAAAATGAAGTGATATGGGGTTTTATATCCAACGTAATCTAAGCCATTACGGGTCAGACAAAGCTGAAATATTGCACAGAGAAAGATTAAAGGCCATATTTTAATAATATACAGTTATTTCTTACAGAAAATTACCATGAAAGTAAGTGAGTATGTGCCTTTACGTCAATAGACATGTAATTACATCAGTAGCAGGCTCTAACAACAATTGTTAGCTTGAACGGTAAATATTAGTTGTAATGACATTGAACACGTACAGACACACAAACTGTCTTATATAATCGTTGCAAAAGATAATATTGTGTGACATTTCATGGATTGAATGTCACTCCAAATTAAATTTTGATATAATTATAGTACAAACAAGGAACACAGGATTGTTGCTAAATCATTTTGTACATTCGTGTTGTGGCAATGTTTTCATTTTTTCGCAATTACTCGTTGTATAAATATTTGCGTTTCTTACCATACTATAAAAGTACCAAATTATATGTGGTGTGCTCTATCTGCATTTTATATTTGCTTGTAATTTGGGTTGAGTATTTTAACATAAAACATCATTTTGAGCCATTCAATGACTTTTCTGTACATTTTGAAAATATCGTATTACAAAAATGCACTAAAACAGGTGGAATTTTGTGTTTATTGTTACCACAAACACCACAAAAAGTAAAGAAATTTGTTCAAATGAGCATTATTTCACACTCAGACATTTATAATACAATTAGAAGTGGTTTGAGCTTAAACATTATATTCGAAATGCAATAAAAGTAGCTTTGCAAAAGGCATTATACCTGAAACTGCACTCATTTGACCTTTGACCTCGTTATGAGCTTGACCTCGTTATGACCTTAGAAGGCCTTTCAACACGATATATCCACCCTAGGTTGATTGCTTATACCCTAAATAGCTTATCAAACATAAAAGTGGAGCATTAATAAAAGGTTCCTACACAAGTCACATTTTGGGTGAAATTTAGGTAGACTATATTAATAAATTAGAAAATGAGTTAAAAATTATGCTTATGCAATTTAGCAGACTTTTATACCGCAACTTGATGATAAATGTCTAGACTTTATTTTGTACCAAATATGTGAATGAACAGCACCAACTAAGCGAGTTATAGCTCATGTTCTAACTATACTCTAAAAAAATGACCCCCAAAATCATCAAAATTTCTAATTAAAACTTCAAAATCATGCATATGCAAATCAGCTGATTTGCATATCTATACTGCAAAATAAAGATAGATGTCTCGGCTTCATTTTGATACCAATATTATTGGTCTACACCCAGAACTAAGTGAGTTATGGCTGATTTTCTTGCTTTACCATTGATTTTTGCACCTTAGATAAGTTGACCTTTGACCTCGTGGTGACCTTAAAATGACCTATTTAGGGTGACATCCCCCCTAGTAATCTTCCATACATATCAAAGTTTCATTTAGGCATGGATGTCGAGCATTAACAAAAGTTCCTACAAAAGTGTTTTCTAGAGCCTTTTTTCTATAATTTAGGTAGATCTAGACTAAATGTCAAGTGAATGAATTTTAAACTTTTTTGGTCTTGTGGGGTAGAAAACATTGTGCGAATAAAGGAATTGCTTGTCACGAGCAATTTCTTCATTTCCAACAATGCTTTCTTAGAAGGCCTTTAATGTGTTGGGTGTAGGCGTCACTGTTTGGAAATGAGTTAACCTCATTCCAAACAAGACCTTCTTTTGATGTCCTTAATAGGATTAAAAGGCTTTGGAAAACATTGGAACAAAAGAAGAAAATGCTAATGATAAGGTTTTTTTTTCTGTTCTATAGGTTAGGATAAATCAATCAACTAACTAAGCAATCAAGCCATCAACCATTAAAGTGACGTGTCACAATTATTTGTACATAAATTTTATCTTTATTCTACCTGAAAGAGCATGTTTTCTTATGAAAATTCTGAATATTTCAAGCCAAAATATTGAACCGTTTACAAGAAATATATATTTTTGTGCTAAAATTAAACAAAGTGTTGTGCACAACAGTTCAGATTTATATAGAATTTGTCATTTCTGTCTCAACTTTAATCCCGTATTTTTCGCTTATAAATAAAAACTTCAAAATACTGATAGTATTTCTATGCATTAGAATAATATATAAACAATCTTTGCATCAAGACATACTTTTAAAAAATGAAATAAATGTGTAATGTCACATTTAGATATTGTTCCAATCACTTGCAAGCATGACACAATATTATAAACCTTTATCTTAAGATCAATAACAAGTCTGTATGCAAGCAGCAACCAACTGATAAGTTACAGATTTATCCTTTTTTGCACTTGCTTTAAGTCCTCCGATTAATTTCCCATTTTCACACAGACCTGATTAATGAACTCTTCCTAACACTGGATGTCGGGTGATTACGACTGATCAACACTGAATCGTAGAAAAAGACTGCTAAATAACAACATTTTACTGAATACTGAATACTTTTGTGGTAAAGCATAGGAAATCATTAAGGAAAAAGATGAAAATGCTGAGAGTCAGCATTTTCTTCTTTTCCCTCAATGATTTTAAAATATGTCCCTATCATAGGCATAGAATTCACTTAAAAAGGATTAACATTTTAATCAATTAAGTCAAAGCTGTTTTAAAGCGGCCCAATACACGATCAATATCATTGACAATATTATTGAGTCAAAATATTGACAATATTTTTCTAGTCACCCATACACGATCAATATTCACGGTCAATATTATTGTCAATACCAAATATTGACAATAATATTGTCAATAATATTGATCGTGTATGGGCCGCTTAAGGAATGATAGAGGTAGAACCAAAATTATATTTGTTTGGAAGGGCATTGAATAAATTTGTTCTGTCTATTACGCCCTGTTATGTAAACTTCTTCCTTTTTAACCCTTTCCCAAACAAGACCTGGTTTTGACGTCCCTAAAAGAAAAGGCTTAGGAAAACATTGAAACAAAAGAAGAAACTGCTGATAACCAGCAGTTTCTCCTTTTGTCTCAATATTTTCTATGCCATATTTTACACAAATTCTGTCTTTAATAACATCCATTTTGTTAATTGTCGCAGTTTTTTGAAGTGGATCACCCTAAAATTTTGCCGTTTGGAAAAGGGTTAAATCACCTTTATCACAAAATGACATCGATTCACAACTAAAAATATCACTGGTGGGAGGTCAAAACCAAGCTATATTTAGATCTACACGGTTTTGACCCCACACAACGATATTATTCCTTTGTACTGAGTTTTACATCCCTTTCAACAAGTTTACAGTGATACCACCACAAATTTCAATATTTATTCATGTGCTCTCCTAGAAATCAACAATATAAGGTTGTGGTTCTCATTTGCCTTGTCCAAGAACATACCAATCATCGCTTTTCAACGAAAACCTCGTAACTGCAGCTTAAAACAAGCTGCATGCAGTTACGATGTTTTTGTTGAAAAGCGATGATATGCAGATTACAAACTAATTAATATTCTTGAAACTTTTCTCCAAGAAAATTATTGTTTTTTTAACATTAAATTCCCTTTCCCTAACAACAAAATATCAGGGTGCTCCAATTTAACTGTTTCTGATGGCAAAATGACTGTTGATGATGATATAATTTGTGTGCATTATAGCACAGAAAATGTTGAGACAAAAGAAGAAATTGCTGATTATTTTCATTACTTCCTCAATGTTTCCCAAACTTTTTCTATAGGGGACTTAAAAACAAGGCTTTGTTTGGGAAAGGGTACGGCCAATTGACCAGTGCAGCAGATGTCAATCAAAAGACCAATTGATTATTCACAATTAAAAGACAGAGCTCCAAAAAGCAAGGGCTAAAGGCTTTCCAAAATGCAATGTTTCATTTAATATTATTCATCAAACTCATATACAGACAATTCAAATGAGTACCCACAACATATGATTATGTTTTCACTCCCTCTTATAATCTGTAAGCCTGATACAGATAAGACTCATGCATCCCTAACTAAGAAAACTCTTTCAAGAAAATTGCTTAGTTCTTGTAAATGGCAACAAGAGCTGTCCGAAGACAGCGCGCTCGACTTTCTTAGTTGCTTAGTATAAAGGGGGCATAACTCCAAATAGAGTGGTCCCAGGGTCATGGGCCCTGATAGTAAGGTAGAGGGTGTGATGGTGAATAAGTATACCAAGTTTGGGTTGAATCCCTTTGATAGTATGGAAGTTATTGATGTTTGAAAAAACTTTAACCTTGGTTGCAACGCCGACGCCAACGCCGACACCCTGGTGACAGTATAAGCTCTCATTTTCTTCAAAAAAGTCGAGCAAAAAAATGCTGTCTGGAAATTGCACACATTTGAAAGAGGGCTAGTAAGTTGAAATTTCAAATAGGAAAGGATGAAAGATGGAGTTTTAATCCCTATTTACATACATTAAGCAAACATTTTAAAGTTTAAATAGTAATTTCAATAAAGTTCAAACCCCCAAATAGATGTTTCGAGCAATTGTTCATCATTTATAGCTGCAAACCATTCAACAGATAGATTAAAATGGACCCAAAATGTGCAAAAGATGCATGCAATCTACTCTTTCATTCAAATGAACTAATATATAACCCATTTTAACATGATGACACTTCTTGACGCCCGAAAAGATAAAAGCTCTGGAAAACATTGTCGTAAATGAAAAGTATTGTTTGTGACAAAGTTAACTAGAAATCTATCACTGAAGGTGATAAAAATACCCCCGCCACAACCTTTGTTCTGAAAAGCATTTTTGTTGAATCAGGGGTCATAATTCAGAAATTGTCAATCCGATTTTCTTGAAATTTGGTCAAATCAGGGGCCATAACTCAAAAAGTATTGTTCCGATTTTCGTGAAATTTGCGTCTTGCACATGTACAGGTCCTAATGCACACATGTGCCAAGAATGAAGCAAATCAGACTGAAACTGCAGAAGGAGTTGCCCAGACAAGCATATTTTGGTCAAATCAGAGGACTTAACTCAGAAAGTATCGGTCGGATTTTCGTGAAATTTGCGTCTTGCACATCTACACGTCACAATGAACACTTGTGCCACGTATGAACTTAATCGGACAGTAACAGTAGGAGAAGTCGTCCTGACAAGCATTTATTGGTCAAATCAGGGGCTATAAGTCCAAAAGTATCGGTTGGATTTCCGCGAATTTTGCGTCTTGCACATCAACACGTCACAATGAACACTTGTGCAAAGTATGAATTGAATCGGACCATAACTGTAGGAGTTGTTCGGACAAAGTTTTGGAGACAGACCAACCAACCAACAAACCATCCAACCAGTGGACCGACAAGCTGATTCCAGTATACCCCCTCTAAACTTCGTTTGCGGGGTATAATAACAAGTTTAAAAACTTACATGCCTTGTAAAAAGTTGTTCCATACTTTATTTTTTCTCACATATTACTCTCAAAAAACACAACCAAGTCCAAGAGTATCTAATTACAATCCATTTAGAGATCAGAATATTAGATCAATAACATGATACCATATCAATTACCAAACAATAAACTGTCAATCATATTAACCCTTTACAAATACCGTAATTATTCTAATAAACACCCATATTCTAATAAACGCCCACCCCCAAATCTGGACAGAAATTCTGCTTATTTCCAGCACAATTTAAGCAAAAAAGGGTAATTCTAATAAAGGTCCATCACCCGATTACAGATTGAAATAATACAAGTCATTAACAAAGATCATTACCAAAATCAATTAAAAAGAGGTGGTCTAGCCCCCCTCAATCTGTTTGCTTGGAAGGAGTTTTATTGAAAAATCACATTTTGCAGTCCTTTTAACTAAACTTTGCAAAATTTTACTTACTGAACTTCGAGTCCATGAATTGTCACTTGAATCGCAAATTTTGACTAACATAATTAGAATACCTCTAATAAATGCCCACCCCCTACTTTTCCATCGACCATGTTTCTAATAAACGCCCGTGTGTTTATTTGAATAATTACGGTATATGTACAACAAATTAAAACCTTTCCTAAACAAGACCTGATAGCAATGAATTTTGTGCTAAAAGTAGACTGGGTTTATTGTTATGTATTGATAAACCGTCAGTGTTGTTAAAAAATATCGTAACTATGGCTTGAATCAGAATTTCTGTGAAGGGGGTTCAAAATAGGAAAAGGGGGGGTCCGGTCGTTTTCCTAGTATTACATAATTTCTACTTAATTTCTATATGAAAATGGAAGATTTAGTCCCAGAAATATTGCTGAATCCTTTTCTAAAATCGAACAATTTTCTCACATTATTTGGAAGGAATGCAGTCCCTCCAACATCTTACCTGCTCGGTTGCTCCCAGTTCCAAATATTTCAGATTTGTGACCCGTCATGCTAAAAAGGACCTTAACACTTTTCCAAACATCAAAATTTAAAGGCGGCCCTATTTAAAAGCGGCTATGGTCGACAAAATTTATGTTAAAAAGGAAGTGATTTCTGCACAATACAGCACAGAAAATATTGAGACAAAAGGAGAAACTGCTGGTTATCAGCAGTTTCTTTTTTTGTTTCAATGTTTTCCCAAGCTTTTCCTATCAGGGGCGTCAAAACCTGGTCTTGTTTGGGAAAGGGTAATACAAAAAAATTCGATTAGCAGATCCGAGGCTCCGCAGAGGTCAATCAGATGCTATGTTTGGATAATTTCGTACAATAAGATAGCTTAAACATTCTCAGACATGGCAAAAACTGTCAGACAATCAGACATATCATAAAATTTCCCTTGGTCTGATGATTTTTTGCTACTGTCAGTCCAACTGTCTGACACTCCTTTTGATCTGTCAAGATAGCAAATGATTGTTCGGTCAGACAAAATTTTATTTGGTCTGACAGATTAAAAGGAACTGTCAGACCGAATGTCTGACAAACAAGAGCCGTCAGAGACGGACAATGCTCCCCGAATAAGGCATTGTCACAATAAATATATGCCATGCAGAGCTAATATAAAGCTAACAAATGTTAAGCCCCCTTTTTCCATGACATATTTTGTATACACAAATTTTAAATAGTTTATTGTCAAGGGCATCTGATTTGCTACTCAAATATGAAATTTCATCAAATTCTGACCATTAGACTAGGAGAAATTAGAGAAAAACTGTATTTGACCTTAAGTCCCCTTTTCCCATGACGAGGCGTCAAATTGAACAAGAGTGCCATGGTCACAATATACGCCGCCCCAGAGACTAAGTTTTAAGGGGGCATAACTCAGGCAAAAATCAATGAACCATAAAATCCTTCCTTCATGCACATCTACCAATTGAGGTGACAACATTGACCAAGTTTCAAGAAGATCCAGCCAGAAACTTAGGAGGAGTTGCGTTGACAAGAAAAGTGGACGGACGTACGGACGGACGGATGGACGGACGGAGAAGATGACGCCAATATACGTCCACCTCCGGCGGCGTATAAAAATCGGGAAAAGGTACATCGGCATTTTGTCATAGGGAGTTAACATGGTAAGTTTCATTTGATTTGGCCCAAGGGTTATGGAGAAATCGCTTCGGACGGACGGACGGAATGACGGACGGACAGACGAAGCGGCGACTATATGCTCTCCCTTCGGGGAGCATAAAAATTCTGGTTTTTTGCCATGTCTGCATTCTAGATTTAGAAAATTATTTTAGAATGAAAAGTATCCAGCCTAGTCGGGCTGCGCGCATTGCGCAGATGGGTTAGGGTCAATACTTTTCATACTTCCTATAAGGCCCCTTTTAGCGTGATACATGTAGGTCACATTTATCTAGATTGAATCCCCTCAAAAGAAATACTGAACTAACTTGAGATATTCAAGGGGGGTCAGGTGTCCGGACCCCCTGGCATTGGCAGAAAATTAAATTTTGACTAAAATATAAATTTACTGTAATGTTACATATTGAACACATTTGAAGCCATGATTTGGGCTTGGACCCCTCCTGGAAAAAAAACCTGGATCTACCCCGCTGGATCCGCCACTGACACTGACCCCCTCCCCTAAAATCGCAATTTTCCCTCATAGTCCATGAGCCAGGACCCGAATTTTGGCCGATTGGTACCACTCGGAGGGAGTAATTCTTTTTGCACTTTTTGATTAGTCTGGTATCTATACTTCATGTTTCAGTATGATAGCAATCTCAGATCGGTAGCTTATGCCCCGAAAAACGCTTCTTTTCAAGGGTACCCTTTACACACAAAAATTTCATTGGTTTTCTAGTGAAACAACACATACATTTTTCCAACCCTTAAGCTCATTCAAATACAAAAGTCTTTGTTCATAACCAAGATACAGTACAGAGCAGCATATTTTAAGGTTTTGCGTTAGTCTGAAATGTCATCTGTAGGAAGATTTTAGTGTACACAGAGAACTATCTATAGATGATACGAATTACAAGGAAAAATGAAAATTATAGTGTTTGTGGACACATAAAGTCTGCTTTCTGATGTAAATGAACTGTAATTAGTATTTTGATATCAGTTAATACTAAATAAATATACATATAACAAACTAGCATGGATAGCGGTGCCGACTTTATTGCCGCTCATTATACTACCAGGAAGTCAAACAAGCATTAATGCTTTTCATTTACATTTCATTCATTTTTAAATGTAAAACGAATTCGAACTTCGAAAAAATCAAATGAATAATGCTTACAAACACTCCTTTAAGGATGCACATGAAGAAAACTAGGCCTGGTTTGAAAGTGTACGCAGAGAAGCTAATTTCTCACAAGATAAGAAAGGGGTGAGGGTTATAAGCTGGATATATTCATTTATGTTTCTGATTCGAGAGGATGACACAAATTCATTGCTTTAATGTTATTCTACTGTCAGAAAGTCATTAGAATACATGTCCAGACAAATGTACATCCATAAAGCATTGAAAAATAACGTTTTTCCATGTGCAGTTGATTCGTGAAGAAAGACAGGTTATCAATACTGCTTTATAATGTATAATATTTCTTTCCTGAAATCAAATGCGGATATTCAAGTGAATAAGACATCCTTTACAAATAAAGAGTCCCTCTAGAGTGCACATCTTCATCTTTTGCCTCTTGTTCGGATACATTTGCACAATGAATACAAAAATTGTAGGCTAATGGTCTGCTTTTATGAGGACTTCTGGTGTTAACACTGACATGCAAATTGGTAGTGTTTTCTAATATGTGTACAAATTATTTCTACGTATATATTGCTTAGTACAACCACTTGGATTGCAAATGAAACATGCATTCCTGGAAAAAGTACTCAAAACATCGTATATGTATACAACATATTAAGAAACATGTGTAGTTAACTACAAGGCTATCGCTTTTTGTGTGTACGGATAAAAATGTTTTAAAAAGGAGGTATTTTCAGCAAAAGTGTCATGGAACTAATCTATAATTAGAGACATAGCAAGAATTAAATACATCTTAAGTGTATTAAAAACATTGTTGTGCAACAGAATTAACGTTAACCCAGGACATCTGAATATGTAATAACCCTACGTCGGTTGTGTTTTCTTAAAACGTTCAACTAACGGACGAAGATGCGGTTGTCCCGGGTTCACTTTAGTGCACTATACTATGCAGCATGGACATATCACTACAGCAGTATAGTCTTTTAGAATGCAAATTATAATGCAGTACAAAAGAAATATTTACGAGTAAAAAATAAAGCAAGTGTTAAATAATCGATGAGACTAGAGATAAAATTTATTACATCGATACAAAAGCTGTTGAAAAAACTCACAATACGTTTCTGAAAAAAAAAAACCTATAATTCCCTTGTCAAATCAACATAGCAAAGTTCAGTTGGAATCTTCCGTGAATGATGCATAATGTAAGTAAAATGGGCTAGAAAGGAAGAAAGAATCACTACATGGACTTTTATACAATGTACATAGACAGTCACAATTTATTTATGCGAAGTAAACAATGATAACACAAAGAGAGTAACATATAAATGTAAGTATTTAGGCACCAAAACAGATTTGTTGAACTGCAATTACAACATATTGCAAGAATTACGACTTGATATTAATCAACTTCAACCCAAAGCTTGGAACTGTCATGAGCAAAGCCATAATCTATTATCATAAACGAACAATCGAAATCACCCTAGCATCTAGCATTACAGCAATTGGTATTTCAAATGAAGAAATGCAGACATGTTGATTTAAAGAAAAATGTAAGAATGCATAACAGGGAAATGGGTTTTGTGATTTTTTAGCACTTCAGAGTTATGGAGATTAGACATTTGAAGTTCGTTTATTAAATTATTCAAGCCTGTGATTAATTTATTGTAAATATGCAAATACGAGAGAGAATTGGATCACGATAAAAGTGGTCTCGATTATGAATATATTAAACAATATGGTCAATCAGAGGTAGAGATTTTCCATGTATCGAAGTCGTCAGCAAATTTGTCAGTTGGTGCTTTAGACAGACTTAATTTAAAAAAAAGTCACTTTAAAAAAACGATTAAAAGTTATTTTGTTCTGTTCATTGATAAATTAAGTACCTATTTTAATTAGCATCAATATTTTTTTCAATGATTTAGGAGTTAATGTAAGAAAAGATGTATAAAGCGGTGATGGAAATAAGAACTGTTGGAGCAGAATGAAATTTAATTTCTGTGCATTACGGACATTATCAACTTACAAACAAATTGTAGTATTTTAATCTTAATCAGATAAAAACGATCATTACTGAATCATAAGCAAAGTGTATTTTGTGTCGTTGAAGAATGGCATATATCACCAGTTGGTATAAGTCCAATTACCCACGAGAATGACAATTTCGAAATAATAAAGTTGTGTAGACAACGAATTTGTTCGGCACTTTAAAGCACGCTGGTGCATTTACGTAACTAGTCAAGTTAAGGCATTTCATTAACATACCATATAGGAGGGGATATCAAAACAGTTTTGAGCTTCTGGTATTTACTCCTTTGAGGTAGTAAAGGTTTTTACACCTTCGTGTAAATGAATGGTCCAAATACACTTTGTATGTAGGATAATATGGCTAGCTGCTACGAGCTTGTCTGAAACATTTAAACCGACTTACCCCTCCCAGTTTTATTGACCAAAATGGATAATACTAAGAACACGGTTGCACATGGTAACATGGTTTCTAGTCATGGAGGCTTATTAAAGTGCTAAACAAGATTGCCTAAGTTTATGGGGAGTCTACCCCTTCTTTTGCAACAATCTAATATTGGGAAAAGGAATTCCAGTGAGACTGAGACAGTTAAGAAGATTAATTGACTGCTGCCGAGGATATTGGTTAGGGTAACAAGACGTTGATTCCTAAAAATCGGATGTCAGTGAACTGTTAACAAGGTGGAAGGAATGTGTGGGGTTGGAAAGGCTACGGGACTATTACATGAAAAATACAGCAGGTATGAGAATCAAAAACCTTTGATATGCCCTCATAAACGACTTGTTTTTAAACATGGGATCATAAACGAAACGAAACAACCACAAACTTCCATTTTCTCCAACACAGATGAGAGCCACACGAATATTGACAAGATATGGTAACTATTTAGAGGATTATCAAATCGAGCTTTCATTTTTTATTGATCTGATGAATCTGTTGCTCACGACGCAGATTCTATGAAACGTTTGCATTTGTCTAAAAGAGAGGGCGAATGAGATATGTTTGATTAAAAATTACGCCACTGTGATTATAAAGACAAGTGGTGCCGTTTTTGCTTTTGTTACCACAACTTCTATCAATTTGACAATTATTTATCAATTATATTCCAATCACTTTGTTGTTAACATGTGTGTGGTGATATGGATCTTATAAAACTTTCAGACTCTTACAAAATGAAAACAAAGATTACCCAACCATTTGAGTATGTATCATACTGCATTTTGTTATGATTCATGCCAAATAAACTAGAACACATATACATCTGATTCACATTTTAATGCATATGTTCGACAGAAGAAGTTTAAATCTCTGTCAAATGATTATTTAAATCATATATGCATACATGTAATTATTTTTATCTATATGTTTATCATTTCTCCTAGTGAGCTGGACACATATTACCCAAAGTGTTTTTCAGTGACAAAAAGCATTACACTAACAACAGGTATGTCAGGAACCACTGACTGAATCAAAATCACGAATACCAGAATCAGCACATGTATCCAATATGATTATATATAGCAGAAATTTTAGAAATATTGCTTTTGCAACTGTAGTAAAAATACGTACATACAGACAAGGAGACTTGGAAATGGGAAAAGGACGACACACATGTTATATAATCACCTGGCTTATAAAATTACATTGATTTTGGATAAATCTGTTCTGTAAGTATGCAATGTACATCTACGGACTTTGCTGTCGAAATACATATAGAATTTGTCTTTTAGGAGGCCAGGGGGTTGCACTCATTCATGGACACAGCAATATATTTTCTAAACGAAATAAAATTGCAAAAATACTACATGTATCTAATTTCTATCTCAACATAGAAATAAGTTCCCTCCGTACACTTTGATTATCATTCTTTGCATAAGTAGTCTTTGTCTAATCATCATAGTTTATACAAACTAGGTTTTGGAAATGAGAATGCTATAATCCTACTTAATAGCAGAAACAAATGTATTCTCTTATACTTACATGATTGAGCGCGAATCTGGAAAAGGGTCCCTTAAAGCATTTGAGGCAGTCACATTTCTTGAGATCAGTGCATGCTTTTAGTGAAGACAGGCAGACATCCATGCTGCTATATTACAATTGCAACATGTCATTAAGGATCTAGTGGAGAACAGCAATGGTTCCTGATCAGACTGCATGTATACGCAGGCTGATTTGGAACCATATTTGGTTCAAGAGCCTTAAGGGAGCTTTTTTCCGTATACTGTACATGTATTATATTGAGTTATGATTAGATATATATGAAGACCAATATATCCGACGAAGAGAGTTTTTGTACTATACATGACAAAAGCAGCATTTTTTGTATATTCATTGAATCCTTGAATATGGGACAATCGGGTTTTACTTTGGTTGCCACATGAGGTACATTATATGTATCGTATTTATCGTATATTGGCATTGGGCTATATTTTGTTGTAAAGTATAGCTTCATTTTTTTCATGTGGTCATTCAATTTAGTTACGAACCGTCGAATATGGTGCAATTGAATATATTTCCAGTAATTATTTTCTAATTTGCATTGATTGGACATTCAACTGAACATATAACGCCCTTCATTATTTTTAAAAGTGAAAATGCTTTTGAGTTCAGCATTCTTTCAGTAGGCCTAACGTAAAATTCTCCATTTCATATTCATATAACATATACATGCATTAAATAGTCACCTAATGGGTAATCCAATTGTTTTGGATAAAAACACAGTGCTGTCAATAGATTATCAACAGTTAGAAGCCTTAGAACACTCATAGTATGCATTTTAGTTTTAAGTTACGAACATTTCAGGGTCCGAATCGACCAAATGTTTTTGCCGTTTACAGCCTTTTCCGAGTGTTTTGTGTCACGAAACTGGCATGAATCGATGAATACACATTGGAAAATATATTTAAGTGTAAAAATATGTTGTCACTTGCATTTCTGCTTCAAAGAATTGAAAAATTCACTTGAAAAAATTGTGCATTTCGTTCGGTGTAGGGGCCGACAAATTGTCTTCTATTTCACAGCCTACAGAGACCTCATACCTGGGAACAGATTCAATAGTACTCAAAACTAGTGTTTTAAGAATATTTTGGCAGAGAAAATAATCACGACAAGCCTTTTGATAAATCACACACTACCAAAAGAAATCGCACCTACTGTCCCATTTGTGGTCATGTGAAAATGGGGTAGGTTAAGAAAACGGCGATTTTCTCAGCATAAGCTACCAATTTCAGACTGCTATCATATCAATTAGTTAACTACACATATCAAGCTGTTCAGAAAGTGCAATAAGAATTACTCCCTCCGAGTGGTACCAAAAAAGTGTCTGGCTCATGGACTATCATAAATAAATGTTCCATCCTTCGCAAGGCTTTCCCACTGGAGTACCGTATTTATCTTATTACCGGTAATATCAAACAAAGATCTTTATTTATCAGCTTATCAACTGCCTCTAGAATCTATTCTCTGTGTTTATTAAAATATTTTCAACAATCTTCGCATGTCAGATCAGATGAAATGAACAGGTGATGATCATATTTCTCCTTTTAAAGCTCGCTTGATGTCACTTTTCCCCTAATTAATGCTACGGTCACAATGTGAATCTGCCACCGCGCAATTTTTGACATCAGCGAATTCCTAAACTCAATTGCCACCAGGTGATTTTTTTTACGAATTGCTGCGAGCGGTCACAAGTAACTGCCAGTAAAATGCCATAGGGCGGTGGCAAGCGGTTTCAAAGGTCCGAGGTATGCATGTCGTCATCAGGATGTTGGCCGGTGGCAGTCAGATGGCTGGCCTGCCACCGTCAGCTTTAAATTGCCACTGCCCTGCGACCTGCAATATTTCACCTACCACCGGCCGGTAATCAGGCGGTCTAACTGCCACCTCCCGGTGCCCACCCGATAATCTGACAGTGGCAGGCTAGTTTCCAAGGAATTTAAAATCTAGACTGCTTTCAAAAGTTAACATTGTTCTCAAAATAATTGTCTAAAGCTTCCAGTAGGTTAAATTGTGAATATGCCCCCTAAATGCAACTAAAAGGGTAAAAGCAAGGCCCCAGCCCAAAAACGCCTCAGACATGAACCTGATCCCCAGGAACAACTACAACTGCCATGACTATAATATTGTATAGCGGATGAATGTTTCCTGATTTATATTCAGGGCCCAGTCTGCACTTGGTAGATCGCCGTCCTGCCACCTACCAACACTAAAGGCCGCCTCCCTGCTGCCTATCAAACTCCGCCCTGCCACAGGGAGATATTTAGAAATCGGACGGTGGCACGTCAATGGCATAACAGCGGCAGGCCGGGTGAAGGAAAGTGGCAGTTACGATTTTTGAAGGCCTTCAAGCACCATGGCTGAGTAAAAATCACGCTGCAGCCCGCCTGCAACTTCACAGCCACTGCGCGACTTCAAAATGCACCTGGCCAGTTGCAGGGCAACTTTCAAAATTGGAAAAAATCGGCGAGTGGCAGTTAGAATTTTAACTTTTTCTTAAAATTTTAACTGCCACCTAGCGGCGTCCTAAATGCCAACTGCCGCCTGCTGATGTTGCCTGCCGCAGGGCGGCTGTGACAGGGCTGCAACTGGCCGAATTTATACGAAAACTGATAGTTATTAAGCCGGGTGGTGCCATTCATTGATTTGTGACCATAGCATATAAGGGCCCTGGATCCCTTTCCCTATCCATAAGAAGAAAACTGCAGTGTTTCCACTCGGATTTTTATTTAGGGGTTTTGCACGCACTGTCATTGAAAAATGGGGGTATGGGGCAGAAAATAGGGGTAAAAACCAATAAAACAATGAAAAATGTGTAATTTGCAATGCACGCTTATTATTAAAGTGTTGTGCGGAATTATCGCTATATTCCGATATCCTTCGCTGACGATACATATCGTGGTACGATTTGAAAATATCTGGGTTTTTTTTCGGGAATCTTCGGTAGTTTCCGGAAATTATATCAAAATACACAAAAAATGCATTTTTGTTTTGTTTCTTCGTTATAAATGACAGAGACAGGGCTTGCACTGGCGATCGCCACTTCAAAAGCCATAGGCGAGTAAGGCGACATTTTTTAAAAAAGTGGGTCAAAAATTCGAATGTGGCTCAGACTTGACTCTATCTTTTACCGTAAATGATAAATCAATTGCCAATTAACATTACTGTCAACACTTACTTTTTTATTTAATTCGAAAGATAGATTTGCTTTCCAAAAGGTCGAGCAAGCCCACCAGTTTAATATGTACAAATAACTGACATAATTCCTTTGTGTAATCAAGAGTCGATCCGACTGTAATCGCGAGGCGGCATGAAAGAAAGAGACAATGCGTCAGTGCTAAAACTATCTAACGTCAGCGTATTTACTTCAAAGATAGCGTGTTGTTTTCATTGTTTCATCTCATTTCCCACGTTTTATGGCACACGCGACTTTTGTAAACAAATCATGGTAAAACATAACCTTATTTGGATGCGTAAACATCACATGATTATATTGAAACTGGAATGACTACGTCATCAATTGACTGTGTCTGCGGCGTTTTTGATCTCGGTCAAATCATCGCATATGAGTAACACAGATTTACTCTAGTTTCCTTGGTTAGTTTCACTTTCGGGATTGTTGAAAGATGCTGGTTCAAATTTTTGTGCGTGAAATCGCGTACGGGACCGTAATTTTGTACCTGATTTCTTTCAAATATGCGTGTTTCACGCACAATTTGGCGTGAATGGAAACTCTGAACTGATGTGTAAAGTTTCAATGAAATTACATGATTTTAACCCTTTCCCAAACAAGTCCTGGTTTTGACATCCCTAATAGAAAAGGCTTGGGAAAACATTGAAACAAAAGAAACTGCTGATGACCAGCAGTTTCTCCCTTTGTCTCAATATTTTCTATGCCATATTCTACACAAATTCTATCTTTAATAACTTCCATTTTGTCATTTGTGGCAGTTGCAGAAGTGGATCACTCTAAAATTTAATCCGAGTCTTCTCTGATGTAAATACGCTCTTTGATATTTTGATTTTTCGCTATTTATATCAGAGAGCGTTGCTCTTTGAAAACAGCGGAAAGTTCGCAACAAATTGTTGCGCATCGTTCACCGTCCGATCTTAAACGCTATCGTTAAAACCCCTGATGATATCGATAAATGAACCATTTATTGTTATGGCTGCTGAAAAAATTACGACCAAAAAGTATTTCTAAAAGGTTAATAGGCAATGTTTTGCAACAACCCTCACCTGAGCAGCCTTTGTTTACCTTGACCTTCCATTCAAAACCAAAGGTTATACTCATCCAGCAGGCCGATTTGAAATGAAATTTTTGGTCAGGTATGACAAAAAATGATTTATTGATCTATACCCTACAGTGTTTTACCGAGTGATTCGATATGATACACAAGCTTCAAGTTACTTGTAACGTTACCGAACTTTCCGCTGTTTTCAAAGAGCAACGCTCTCTGATGTAAATAGCGAAAAATCAAAATATCAAAGAGCGTATTTACATCAGAGAAGACTCGGATTATCTAAAATTTTGCCGTTTGAGAAAGGGGTTTAGTCAAACTCGTCATCCCAGGTGTGACATTTTCATTTTGAGCATTTTTTCTTTCACGATATTAGCTCTCGGTCCGCTGATCAAAAGTTCACTGAGAGAGAATGACAATTGTATGACAATCAAGCAAAATTTGATCACAAATAATTTACTCGATATTTACCTGTAAAGGTCGGAACAGTTTGACATTTTGACAGGCCTCGCCTATTTTCTGTTTACGTCTTTCCAGGAAGTTGAAATAGCTCCACCTAGCGGGCAGGTAAGTAATAATAGACTGGAAACCATACACCCAATCTGACTCCTCGGTGTTGAGAGCCCGAAAACACCCGAGATATTCCGAATGCACTCCTTTTCCCTTGATATTTTCTTTGCTAGATCTATATAGACATAGATCTACATGTATCATACACATTTCTACTTTATACACGTTACGATACACAAAGGGTTAGGCCTAACCCTAATCCGAGTTTTCTCTGATGAAATTAAATATAACTCGGATTAGGTTTACCCTACATGGGAGTTGTGGGGATGTTGAAATCTAATTTCTCATTTTCTTTCAATATTTTCTATAAACATATAGTCTAGTTAGACCTATAGACTACTCATTTTCTATCTCTAATGTTAATAATTTTGTCGTCTGCAACTTCATTGAAGTTGAACTAGTTACAAGTGTCACGTGATTCCCCGTAGTAGCCTATCAAGATTAACCGAAAAATCTTTACTTTGACGATAAGTGGCCAGGCCTAGGTCTCCAGGCTTAGAGTTGTTGAATTAATTCCCATTTGCCTGTCAAATGCATGAACCAATGCAACGGGGTCTTCTTTAACCATTTCTTAACCCCTTCCCAATTAGCAAGACCTGGGGCCCGTATTATCAACGATCTTACGACCACGATTTTGTGTAAACTGTGTAACAAAACATCTGATTGCACGAGAAATCAGATTGGGCCAATCAGGTTTGCTGTTTCAAGTAATTGCGCAAAAACAAATCGTACGATCGTTGATAATACGGACCCCTGGTTTTGACGTCCCTATCAGAAAAGGCTTGAGAAAACATTGAGACGAAAGAAGAAATTGCTGAAAATCAGCAATTTCTCCTTTTGTCTCAATATTTTCTGTGCCATATTACACACAAATCCTATCTTTAATACATAGGCCTACATATTGTCATTTGTGGCAGTTTTTGAAGTGGATCACTCTAAAATTTTGTTGTTTGGGAAAGGGTTAAACAAGCCATTGTCTTCATGCTCATAGGCCTACTAAAAAGGTGGTCTGGGGAAAAAGTGAGACAAAAGAAGAAAATACTGACGGTCGCGGCATTTTCACATTTTCCCTCGCTTTTTGCTTTTTTTTTTTTTTTTTTTTTTTTTTTTTTTTTTTTTTAATTGTGCACAATTCTTACTTTATTTAAAAGATCAACCCATTTTGTCGTCCGCAGCAGATTTGAATCAAACTGTCTACAATGGCGTTGTTTGGAAAAGGGGTTAAATAGCTTCCAAGAGACCTATTGACCTGGCGAATCATTACATCGCTGCTTTTCAACGAAAACCTCATAACTGCAGCTTAAAACAAGCTGCAGTTACGAAGTTTTCGTTGAAAAGCGACGAATCATTAGTACATCACGAGCGTATTTGACATTTGTAATTCCACATGCTAAATGGGACATTCTTGGAAGTACACCAAACCAATTTTCGAGAAAGGGTTCATGCTTATCAGGCGTCAACCATGAATATATCGAATTTCGTCGGTGTAAATGCAAAACCTCGTATGCCGGATTTCACGATTTTCAAAGTTAAATCTTGTGTGTCCAGAATTTGAAAATTATTGCAGGTTTTGAGAAATTTTTACTGATCAGTATTAATTACACATTATTTGTGAACAATGTCTCCAAATTTCAAGAAAAACCTTTCAGTTTGGGAAAAGTTATTACACTTTTTTCCTTCCCCTTTGAAAATTTCAAAAAACGAGATACGAGGTTTTTCATTTACAACTACGATTTGTAAGATAGGCATGCATTGGGCCGACAAGTCTGTAGGGACTGGGTGCTAAGCTAAGCCACCTCCCCAAAAGTTGGCAAAAATGCCGACTTTTCCTTATTTTACAGTGAAACTTTACGGCGAATCCAATTTAACCCCTCCAATATTCAGACATTGGCTCGGACATGGGCTTCAGCCCCCCCCCCCCCCCTCCCATAAAATTGCTTGTTACGTGTTTGTAGTATGGTAAGGAAAACAGTCTAGATCCAGAAAATTACCTTGTCTCAGTGAAAACTTTCGATCCTAGTTAGTCTCACAGTCCGCCCAGACTGACTAGGATCGAAACTTTTTCACTCTTCCAAGAAGGTCGCCTTTAGCCTGACGGGTCACATTTTCATTTTGCCATATTATGATACTTGACATGACCTTTTTCATTCTTATTGACCTTTTCCACACATGATTATGACGTATTCACCAATTCCCAAACAAGACCATGTTTTTATCTACCCAAAAGAAAAAAAAAAGCTTGAAAACTTTTGAGATATGAGAAGAAATTGAAATAATCATGCTTCTTTTTTGCGTGTGTATTTAAAAGAGATCCGCGCTACATTTTCAGGCTTCCGAGCAAACTGGGACTGTCACAGTTTGCTAAGTTGTGTGATGCATCGCATTAATCTAGGACCAAAAATAAACTATGTTTGTCTATAATGGAAACGTTTGTAAAGGAACAGTCACACATAGTCGGTTACGGGTCCATACGGAATCAAAGCGGTATCGTCCCGTATAGACCCGTATCGTCATCGTTTAAATTTCTTGCAAGGTTTGTGAGAACAATACGGCAGCGAAAACACGGTTCATACCTCATCGGCCCTCTTCTGCCCGTACCGTATTTCATTTTTCTACCGAATACATGGGTGGACTTGATTGAACCACTCCACTCTCGGTTTAGAGTACTATAGATGAGCAGCGATTTCCAATCAAGTGTTTTGGAGTGGTTTTGGAGTACAAAACAGATAATTTTTGCATTAAATAATAATAATCCTATCGCAAAATCGCCAACGAACATGTTAAAGATGATTGTTTAGTTTCTTCAGTAAAATGTGATGTCTTTTCAGTTGTAATTTTGTCTTTCATATCCGTTATTTTGATTGATAGAACATTATACCAAACTATTTCTATTTTTATCGTCTATCAGAAACCATGTTGATGACGTCACACTCCCAAACGCCCCTGCTCGGTAGGTGGAGTGCTCCGAGTAGATCCGAGAGTGGATTTTCGGCACTTGATTGGATTTTGGAGTGAAAAAGTTACTCCGAGTAAAATGGAGTGGCCCAATCAAGTCCACCCATGTTAAGTCCCCATTTCTAGCGGTACAATGCTCTAGCACGTGCAGGGAAGTATTGGGGTGGACTTGATTGAGCTACTCCACTCTCAGTTTGGAGTACTCTGAGGAGCGATTTCCAATCAAGTGTTTTGGAGTACAAAACAGATAATTATTGCATTTATTAATAATTACCCTATCGCAAAATCGCCAACGAACATGTCAAAGATGTCTGTTTAGTTTCTTCAGTAAAATATGATGTCTTTTCAGCTGTAATTTTGTCTTTCATATCCGTTAAATTGATTGATAGAACATTATACCAAACTATTTCTATTTTTATCGTCTATCAGAAACCATGTTGATGACGTCTCACTCCCAAACGCCCCTGCTCGGTAGGTGGAGTACTCTGAGTAGATCCGAGAGTGGATTTTCGGCACTTGATTGGGTTTTGGAGTGAAAAAGTTACTCCGAGTAAAACGGAATGGCCCAATAAAGTCCACCCTTGAAAACCGTGTTTGCAAACGAACTTCATACTTGAGTTCTAAAATCGATCCATAGCACCGGCGATGCGGTGGGTGACGTTAACAACAATTTTTGTATGATCGACGTGCTTTGGTCAGATCGGCTATAATTTCGGCAATAAATTGGACATGCATCGTCGAATAACCGAAGCATTCACCAACGAAAGCAGTATTTTTGTATGATTGGTGGCATTTTTATTTAAAATCAACTGGAGACAACTGTACGTCAAAAGATGTCTTTAAAAAGCGTCGATGATTACAACGCTTTTAAAATTTCGTCGAAGTGTCTGACTCGTTTCAACTGTCACATTTTATAGAAGACAAATCGTTGACATCTCGCACAGCCTAATTCTATATACTGCATACAAGTACGTGCGATTTCTATAACTTTTCCACCACCTTGATTTCAATTTCCGTGCACTGAAATGTCATAATATTATTCCGTCATTACCCGTATCGATCCGTGTGCCTTATCCGTACTGACCCGTAGCGCAGTTGCATATCATTATGATATTCAGTCCTATCCGTGTTGATCGATATCGACCCGCATTAATCAGTACCTGCCCTCAGAAAACGACAATAAAAATGTAGCAAATACTAGTAGTCGAATATGCAAATTATCTCGCCTCGAATTCCGTAAAAATAAGTAAAGTAAAGGTTGTTTATAGTCTCAAATTTACGAACTAATCATATTCGCGCGACTTTCACACTTAACTCTACGATCATTGAGTTTCAAGTCGGCTTTTTTCAGGCGGCGCCTCTAGCAGCCACAACACTTTGGCTTTCAACTCTCCCGTGTACCCATACACACACCTAGTTGGAGAGGAACAACGTGTTGTAACTTATTTGCTTAGAAAAATTCCCATGGCATCGGCGGGATTTGAACCAAAGACCTCTCCATCCCGAAGCCCGCGTCCTACCACTAGACAACGGCGCCTCGTAGCCAAACCGTTTACGGTTCATAAGAACGAAAACCGGTCCGTCACCCGGCTATATGTGACAGCACCTTAACAGACAAAATATGATACAATATGGACAAAGTCTGTATTTTATAGCATCGAAATCATTGGGCGATTAAGAGAAAAAAGTACTCTTTTTGTACGAATTTTCTGTTATTATAACCTACAAGATGGATTGCGTACAAATCGTGTTGTGTTTAACAGTATTTATTACGATAATGATCGGTGCCGATCGTGTATTGGACCCTTTCGATATGAAATGCGACAAAGGACCGGACTGTGCTTATTTGCCGTGTAATATAGTAGGGAAATGGGGAACCTGTGTAGCTTTACACTACTTTCCTTATAACTGTTGGTATGCCACCATTTTCTCACTTTCTATCAATAGTATTTCGCTGCTTTTCATCGAAACAGGCTGCAGTTACGAGGTTTTCGGAGAAAAGAGATAATTTTTCGTATTATATAATAGAGAAATGGGAATAATGCGTACTCTCCTTATAGCTGTTGCTAAGCCAAAAAATTCTCACTTTCTCTCAATGGTATTTCGCTGCTTTTCACCGAAAACATCGTAACTGCAGCTTAAAACAAGCTGCAGTTACGAGGTTTTCGGAGAAAAGCGACAATTTGTCGTATTATAAAATAGAGAAATGGGGATAATGCGTTGCTTTACACTACTTTCCTTATAACTGTTGGTAAGCCGACATTTTCTCTTTTTCTCATTAAGGGCAGATGCAGGATATTTTTCCATGGGCGTCCTAGCCTAAATTATGGCTTAATTGTTACGTAACACTAAATTCATGTAGTCAAAATTTACTTTTCGGCCAATGCCAGGAGGGGGTCCGGACCCCCGACCTCCTCTAAATCCGCCCTTGTTTTCTATAAAGTATTTCGCTGTTTTTCATCGAAAATCTCATAACTGCAGCTTAAGGCAAGCTGCAGTTACGAGGTTTTCGGTGAAAAGCGACGATTTGTTGTATTATATATTAGGGAAATGTGCATATTGTTTTGATTTATCCTATATTCTACTTTACTTATAGCTGTTGGTATGCCGACATTTTCTCCTTTTCTCTCAATAGTATTTCGCTGCTTTTCACCGAAAACATCGTAACTGCAGCTTAAAACAAGCTGCTGTTACGAGGTTTTCGGTGAAAAGCCGATTTGCTATGTTATAAATTAGAGAAATAGGGATACTTTGTTGCTTTACCCTACATTCCGTATAATGTGTTGGCAAACCAACGTTTTCTCCCTTTTTCTCAAAAGTATTTCCCTGCTTTTCATCGAAAACCTCGTAGCAGCAGCTTAAATAAAGCTGCAGTTACGAGGTTTTCGGTGAAAAGCGACGATTTATCGTGTTATATATTAGGGACATGGGGATATCGTTTTGCTTTATACTACTTTACTTGTAGCTGTTGATAACCCACCATTTCTCCCTTTCTCTCAATAGTATTTCCCTGCTCTTCATCGAAGGCCTCGTGACTGCATCGGCTTTTTTCGAGCGTCGTCGTTACGTATCCGAAGATATTCGAGCGCGGTCGCAATCATTCGACGGTGGAACTTTCCACCGCCGAATGTTTTCGACGTCGCCCGAATAATTCTGACGTCGCGCGAATCTAATTAGGGGTGGACTACCTTAAGACAAGCTGTAGTTACGATGTTTTCTGTGAAAAGCGGCTAAGAACCAAATAACTGACTGGCGGACGATCGTACTTAAGGTAGTCCACGCCTAATGCGATTCGCGCGACGTCGGAATTAATCGGGCTAGGTAAAAAAATATTCGGCGGTGGAACTTTCCACCACCGAATGTTTACTACCGCGTCCTAATAGAGATTTACGAATTAGTACGAAATGGAATACGAATACGAAACCGAGATAAATTGTAGGGGGGAGGGAGCATCTCAGCATACGTGATGATGGTTCCCCTATTTCTGTGCTAAGTGAAAGTGTCTGAATTCGGAGGTGGTGGGTTCAAATCCTACGTTGTCTTTTCTCTTTTTTATGTACCGGTATTCCCGTTTGATAATAGATAGCATTGAAATATATGTGCTAAAATACACTTCAAAGGCAAATTTTTGTTTAATTTTGTATATCACATTTATTATTTCATCGAAAGAAACGAAATTTGAACAGCCAATAATTGGATCATATACAAACTGCAGATGGCATCTATACAGAAAAAAATCTCATTCACAGAAGAGGAGCTAAACTTCACGTCAGAGAAGGGTGTCTTTTAAAACTAATTAGCATCAGAAGAGGGATATCCAACTCTGTCAATTACGAAAATACGACGAGTTTTGCCTATCATGATGTTTAATCCTGTCCTAAACCATGACCGACCATTGACGGAAAAGTGTCGACTTCGAAAACGCCAGGGTAGAGCTCTGACCGATTCGTGTCCGTCCTTTGAATTTTGAGGTGTGAAGCGTGATTCGTCGCTGAACGAATCCGTCTACTGGCGGGTTCAGCCATCTTAGATGTACTTGACACAATTATATCCGAGGATCTGACTATGTCTGTGTCTGGTATATGACCGACTCTAATCTCCGCTTCCAAAGTCAGTCTGGACACTGATTGGACAGTAACATTTCCCGATTGTTACGGTTGCCATTTGTGTTGCTGAAAATGATCCGTTCCGTGAAAGGTAAGAGGTTCCTGAGCCTGAGTAGTTACCCAGCTATGGATGAGTCGAAAAAAGCCAATCACTCTGAAAGGGGGAATAACTCGTGCATGCCAGACGGACAAGGGCAAGTTTTGGTATTAATTAATTCGTATTGTGCTGGTAAAAAAGTCGTTTTACGAGAATCGTTACTTGGCAGATTTTTGTCATACATTGTATAATCTATGCATGGTTAACAAACTGAGCTAAAATTATGGACTACGGCAGCAAATGACACCACATCTTTGGTCGTTTCAAAGACGAAACATCTGGCTTAAATACCAAATTTAAGCACTTCGAGTAAAAATATCTAAAATATTCATATTGTCTAAAATCTTACCGAGTATACATTTTGTAAACTTGTTGGTAACGCCGATTACTATCGGTAGTAGGCAATAAGTTTGCGTTGCACGTGCGGCATCAAATTAATGGATTTGAACACCGACTCCGGAGATCAGTGAAGCAAGGCAAAAATAAACACATTAATGTCATAATTATTAATTTAGGCGTGCATAGGGATTTTTCTTAGAAGAATAAAATTGAAAAGTATTCGCATGTACAAAAACATTCACAAAAATAAGTTTGTGTTGGAAGTGTTGGTCAGTGTAAAAAATTCACAGTACATAAAATTTACACTTGTTACAAAATAAGATTGAGAGAGAAGAAGTAATTGCTTACAACCAACATTTTCCCCTTTCTGCTCAATATATACTTGGCTATTTAATGCAATATTCGGCCTTTGGCAAGAATTTTTAAGTTTTATGCAACACCTTTTGATTCGGACTACCCTAAAACTGTCGCCAATCGGACATTTCTGTCCCCTCTGTGCTTTGTTACTGAAAAAGTGCTATGTGATCAAAAGCAATGTGGCTTCTCCTTTGGACAATTATAACAACGTTGTAAAGTTTCATGGACCTAGGTCAAACGATTCTTGAGTTAGGGCACGGAAATAAAAAATGGTCTACGGACGGACGGACAAATATTGCGAGATCAATATACCACTCTCTGCTTCGTGTGTGTGGGGGGGGTATAATTATTCCACCTGGTAGCTATGTAGCTCTCTTTATTGTAAACTGGCACGATTTAAAAACGCAAAAGACTTTTTTATTAACCATTCTTTTCCTGCAGCCTCGATCAGCACCATAATTTGGGGACATGCATCAGACAATGTATATCCCTGACAACCCAGCGATTTTGTAGTGTCTTCTGTTTACTTACCGGACATCTAAACCTCCCATCACAAAATGCTCTGGTGCCTTGAATATTCAGACCACGTGCAAAATTACTAAGTTTTTTTTGTACAAACTGCCTAATTGATTTACTCATTGAAAACGCACGACAACTATGGATAATTTTCGTATGCAAAATTTTTGGGATTATCTTGACAGACAGGAACCAAGTTTTTGGGCTTTTGGCCGACAGTATTTCGCAAACGTAGGTAGCTAGACGTTTTAATGTAGCCGAGATAGTGTTTTCAAGCTTACTGAGACGTGTAAACGACCAGAGAAGAAATGCAGACCGCCCACGCCCCGGTCAGAACTGTACGTCAAGACAATTTTATATGTCAAAGACACTTACGCAACAGATTTATGACGGCTCAGTCTACAGCAAATACTATTGGTTGGTAATAGCGGGCGGCCTATACATCGTGACACGGTGATAAATCGCCTGTGAAAACACGGGATTTGTTATCGTCGTCCTGCTTGGTGCTAGACTCTCACCCAACGTCAATGCATTTGCGCATAAACAGACGTCCATTCAGACAATATTCATGACTTTAAATGTCATTTTCTTCCCTGTTATGTTTACAATTGTTACATATACAATTATACATAACTATGCATCCGTTATGCAGATCTAGTAGAAACAATCTGTTAAAGTACTTTTTGCGTTTTTTAAATCGTGTCTGTTTAGATGACCTATTGACAAATTTATCTCAGACACTTTTCACAGACCATTGCTACTACAGTTCTCCTTAAAAAGAAATGAATACATTTCTTTTTTTAAATACTTACCCTTTCGAAAAAGACAGAATATTTGGGCCGTCTATATTGAAAGCTGGTACAGACAACAAATTTGGTGTTGATGGAGATACGATTTGTGGTTATCAGCATTTTATTCTTTCGTCCCGACGATTTCCATGCATTTTCCATTAGGGACCTGTAAGTCATGTCTTTCTTGTGGTTATCAGCATTTCATTATTTTGTCCTAATTATGTTCCATGCGTTTTCCATTAGGGACGTCAAATCCAGTTTTATTTTTTTTCCCAATTCAAAGTTTGACACTGTATGGAAACCTGGATTTTACATAGAATTACATAGAGGCAAATATGAGTGACCTGCCACCATATTCCAAGTATCCTGATACATCCCCCTAATTTCATTTCCATTTCCATTTCGTATTCCATTTCGTACTAATCCGTAAATCTCTAATACTCTAGGTCGTGATACGTAACGACGCCGTTCGGAAAAAAACACACAATGTTTTATTAATCTTAAAATGGCCACATTACGGGTATTCTACCTTAAATGAGTGACTGAGCGATTGAGTAACAAACCCATAACCAAACGGCAAAAAAAGACTGGTCCAAATTAAAAAAAAATGTTGCAGACGACAGTTTTAAGCGTATGAAATTTAATTTGTATCTTTGTGTGTGTGTTGATTTTTTTTATTTATCTATTTATTTAATTATTGAGTGAGTGAGTGAGGGAGGGAGTGAATGAGTTAGTGATTGAGTGATTATTAAGGACAGATCCTCCAATTGTTACTGCGCAACTTACTGTGCATATCCTAAATAACGAAATAAAGCTGTTTCAGTAATTGGCCCTTTTCAGCAAATGTATTTCTTACATTTAGTTAATGTTTGGTTGATAAATGACAAGACCCTTTTCGGTTATTTCAATTTTCTCTGTTTGGTCAATTAAAGTGTAATAGTACTCGGATGGTACATTTCGCTTTCTGTTACGCGTTCAAAATGTGGCGTTAGCGATAGGAAACGGAGCAACAAAAGCAAAGTGGTGTCTTTATGAGCTAGTCCGCTTCAGGTGGACACAAAAGATTACACTTTTTATTATCTAAAGATGGTAATAAGGAAGAAAATGGATAAAAGTAGTGAAAAAAATTCGGACAGAGATGCAAAAAGTAAACCAAATTTTACTTATAACTAAGAAAAACGCTTGGTTTGATATATTTTTCTTTTTTTGTTTTTGTAGGTATGACCAAGCACTATGTCTATACCAAAAAAGAAAAAAATTCTTACCGCTGGAATATTTTTTATTATCAGGAACGTTGCGAAAAAAGAGCAATTTCAGCTACTTTTGAAAGAATGTTTTACTAAAAATTTCAAAATCATCACTAAATTTTCCCAAATTGATACTCATTTAGACAGAATAAAACATATTGAGCACAATAAAGACTTTTTTATGTAATCCTAGTCATTTCGAACACCTTTTTTGTGGGTATTTAAGTGACACCTCGTTTTTGCAATTTTTGACAAGAGTAGTCTCCCTTGAAATCCAATAACTTTTTAATTCGCTTGGTGACCTATAGTTTTTAAGTCATTTTTTTACTTCTCATATATTTAAATATCAGTACAGAAAAAATAAAAAAATTCTTACCGTGGGAAATAAATGGAGGATCTGTCCTTAAGTGATTAAGTGGGTGTGTGACTAAAAGTCTGTCAATCCATCTATCTGTCTAAATGTATTTGTCTGGCTGTCCATCTGTATGCCTCTCAGATCGACCAACTGAATAGCAATGAATTTTGTGCTAAAATAGATTCGGTTTACCGTTATGTTTTGATAACCCGTCGTTGTTGTTATAAACTCTCGCAACTACGGCTTGAATCAAGCCGTAGTTACCAGATTTTATAACAACACCTACGAAATACTATTTGTATATCCGAAATTATGTCACTGTTTACTTGATAAAATCGTTCCCTATTTATCTATAAAAGTTTCTTTCACTTTCAGGTGCAAGATACCGCTGGCGCATGAGTACCTCAAATTCAACCCTACAAGAATGTCCATGGCAAGACCAAGTCAAGAAACAATTAGACAAATGAGCCGGAGAATGTCAAAAACTGCGCGGATAAACGTTTAACGCTTTTAACATAGGGATTGATTTTACCGTGCAAATAGTGACGTAGATTCTGACAAAAACAACCACAAACATCTATCTTCAGTGGTGCTAAGGTAATCTGATGTTTTTAAACAAACTTTTAACACATAAAAACATGTTATTGTAGAGACGCACGTGCAAAGCGTCTCGTAAATATTAAATCAAAATACTGATTAGCATGGATATGGTTTGGTTTACCTAGAATTACAGTTGGCGCCACATCGTATGGCACAATGTTTATATTTTGTTCAAATGTTTAATACGTTCAAGGTTTTAATTGGACATCGAGTCGTGAGCCATGACGAAAGTTTACGGTATATTTCAATACATGTAAATAGGGAGGAGTGCCTATTTCCACCGAATGAAAGCGAACAATGACAGGCATTGCGTGCTGTCCACGATGTCGTGTGAGTTCAGTAGCTGTATCCAGATAGTACTTCATCGATTTATTACAAGGAGACGGGTTCGAGTCACATATTTTTATGATTCGAAATTCCTCTTCCCCCGTCAATTTAGACTCGCTCATCTTTGATCATTCACATGTCGTTGTCTGTCTATAAACGAGAAATGTTTTGGTTGTTTTGATAAACCATTTCAACGGTATACTACAGTTGTCGCCACATCGTATGGCACAATGTTTATGCTTTGTTCAAATGTAATTGAACGTTAAAGAAAACATAAACACGTGCCATACGATGTGGCGACAACTGTAGTATTCCGTTTTTATTCACCTGAAAGGGTGTGGCAAAGTAAAGAGGTTATTCGACGAGTTTACTTCTCGATATATTGGTTAATATAAGAGAAAAGCGTGCGACACGAGCATGAACACATTTCGAAATTGAAAGAATGTGCGATTGTAAAATGTGTTGTTATAAAACCTTGTAACTACAGCTTGATTCACGCTGTAGTTATAATGTTTTGTCATAATACCGACGATTAACCGCTAATCGAGAAGGCTATTTCTCCCAAAGCTTAAATGTAACGAGCCGTTTACTAGGCTCCGCCCTGTCTCCCGAATAAAAACAGAATATAATCATTCTCGTTTTCAGTTGTCGCCACATCGTATGGCACGTGTTTATGTTTTGTTTAACGTTCAATTATAGAGGACGAGAATTGACCAGGCAGAGCACTCCATTCGATTAGCATGGGCTGCTCTGCCAGGTCATTTATCGTGAGGTATACATTTGAACAAAATATAAACATTGTGCCATACGATGTGGCGACAACTGTAGTATAGAGGAAAATAATTGACCCGACAGAGTGACCTTAACTGTACTCAAAAGTGGAAAAGTCTATTGTCCAGTTTAGGTGGGAATGGTCCGTCGTTAGTTTACTTAAAAGCGTGCACTGTATCCGTTATGCAACATTGTACCGCCATGTGAAAATAAGATTTTATCTAATCTAGTCAAATAAAAATGTTAAGCTACCGTGGTCCGTTTGGATCGAAATTTTTAGTAAAGATAATCATTAAAATAGGCATAATCTCCAAAATTGAAAATATTCAAATACAGTTCACATCCTGGTCATACCACACAGATGGCACAGGCTGACCGGCATTTTTGGCATCGGCATTTTTGCATATTCAGTTAACCAATTACCATTTTAAGATGACGCGACAAATATATGCACGTGCAAATATTGTTAAGTCGTTGAATAATATGATTATTAGCTGTAAATAGCGAAGCATGCGAAGTGTTCGGCAAATCACGAGGGATTCCGGCATACCTATCATCCCTGGACGAAAAGTCTGTTGACCTTTCCGCTTGGTCTGCTCTGCCGGGTCAAATCTCGCCGTCAATAAATGGATATTTTTTTTATTGTTTGGGAATCAGAATATCACGGGACCGCTATACATGGTATAAGCTATAAATCAATCTTTTTTCAGCACAATATAGGCCTTCTCACAATATCTCTCTCTCTCTCTCTTTTTTTAATGGACTTGTTTAGTTTTAAAGATGCTGCTGAAAAAGCTCAAAATATTCTTTAAAATATGTTGTTAATCAGCATTTACTTTTGTTACCTTACCTTGATGGTTTTCAACTCATTATAAGCTACGTTCTAAGCACTTCGTGTATTTCCGAATCTTTCTTCGGTGGTTTCCGTCGCAACGGAAATCGATGAGGTTATCCAGATTTTTAAAATACGGACATCCTCGTTAATCTCCGATGCCACGAATCACACTGGAAATGGGCAAAGTGTTTAGTGTCTAAGGATAAACGGAATACATTAATGTATTCCCAAGCTATTTCAATTCGTATAGGGACTTCAAAACAATAAAGCGTTTTAACCCATTACCACACAATGATTCTTCTTATCGAATTTACTCCCCACAAAATAATGGCCGTGAAAAACATTATGGACAATGCAGAAATTGCTTGTGATAAGCAATTTCTTCATTTTCCACAATGTTCTCCATGCAAAAAGACCTAAAATTAAAAATTCTATTCACTTGAATTGTCGTCTGCATGATCTTTCAATTTGGACGGCCTAGAATTTCGTCGTTTGGTTATTGCAGTCGACAAGAGTCGGGCTATACAGTCCTGTTATGATTTTACGTCACGTGTTTACACATAATATAAGTATGTTAATTTAAATTAAGGTAGTCTACCCCTAATGAGATTCGTCCGACGTCAGAATTATATTCGGGCGAAGTCGAAAAACATTCGGCGGCGAAATTTTCCACCGCCGAATGTTTACGATCGCGCCCGAATAGGCTCGGATACAATGTACATAACGACGCCACTCGAAAAAATCCGACGTATTATGAATCTCAAAATGGCCACATGACCGGTACAACTAAAATCTCTTGTGCTAAGTCCGTTAGTTCAGCGTCTTAATGAAACATTGCAGAAGTGTGTGTGTGTGTGCGTGTGTGTGTGTGTGTGGGGGGGGGTCATTAAATATGCAGATGTCCCGGGTTAATGTTGCTGGGCTATAAACAACACGATGTCGAACTCAAAATCTAATGTAGGCCTAATTTTGCAAGTGATGGTTTGAATTTTGCAGGTGTCTCACACCTGCAAAATTCGAACCAACGCACGCTAAATTATATTGAAAATAAATAACGCTTTCCCTTGTTTAGATGGGTTGCTTTATAAACATACGCAATGACATTATAAATTGACTATAGATTGTACATATAACAAGGGCAGATCCAGGTTTTTTCATGGGGGTGGGTGTCCATTAAAATGTGTTAAATATCGCTGCTTTTCAACGAAAACCTCACTCTCTTGCACACGGTTCATTCATTACATTCACCTCTGTAGTTGCCTCAGAGAGTATTGCGTCATCATCTGCTAGATTACGTCACTTTCTATCACATCAAAACGGCAATAACAATTTTTTTTTCAAAGTCCATAATATGTCATACTTCACGTTGCTTCAAATTTAAGGTTTACAGAACCTGAAAAAAAACCACCACTTTCTAGCCATACGAAATGCATCAAATTACACACACTTGTAAATACACTTGAAATAAGTTGATTCACCGAGCCAGATTTCAAGATTATGCTTCAAGAAGATATCATTTTTCTCTATATTCATATATGCAAGGGAGGTAATTTTGAACATGTTGTCAAATATTTCCATAAGTATGCTTTTATTCAAACTTCTAAACCGTTCAAAATGCTTATATTTATATTTGGAATGGAAATATATCACAGTTTAGGATTTAATGTCCCTTTTAAAATTTCGCATCTTGGCTTTGGTGCTTTTGAGGGTTTGGATACCTTAATATCATTTTCCAACGAAAATAGTTTAATTTTTTTTAGATTGATGTCATTCATTCAAATTTTCTGTACGTTTCATTCTGATAGGGAACGATTTTATCCAGCTAACCGTGACGTATTTCAGACAAACAATAGTATTTCGTAAGTGTTGTTGTAAAATCTCGCAACTACGACTTGATTCAAGCCGTAGATACGATATTTATCAAAACAAAACATTAAACCTAGTCTATTTTTAGCACAAAATTCCTACCATTGGTAAGGAGGCTTGAGAAAATAGTTCCATTGTATATGGGTTATTTCATCAGTTATAGTGCCTTTCAAATGTAACCAGAATCATCATTTCTTTGTCTACTTTATTATGTTACACATGAAACAGTTAAACAGTAATAATACACGTTTTCCTCGGTTTGACAAGATTCTTGTCATTCATACGCCCAGGCCGTTGCAGAGATGTATGTGAGAGTAACGAACGACAACTCTGCTCGGAGATTGCGAAAACCTCGTAACTGCAGCTTAAACATAACGCCGCTTTTCTTTAAAAATTTCGTATCTGCAGCTTAAAACAAGCTGCAGATACGAGGTTTTTGCAGAAAAGTGACGATAAGCTGCAGCTACGAGGGTTTCGTTGAAAAGCAGCGATGTGTAACATTACACTAAAGTTATATAGTCAAAATTTAATTTCCGGCCATTGCCTGGCGTTCGGATATCCTCGGATAATATCGACCAAAGATCGAATCATCGACTCGGATGTGTGTGTATGAAGAAATCTTAAAAAAATAGATTTCTTAGCCGGAAGTACATGTAGCTACGCTTCATAAAGTAATTTTCGAGGTCAACCAAATGCACAACCATGGCAACTTGCGGGACTTGCAGGTAGTAATCATTCTAAAAAGAGAGGACATTGGAACTGCGAACAATGTATTTCAGTATCATTGTCGCGTCATTGTTGACATTAGTCACAGACGAACGTTTTGATTTGTTGTGTTATTCTATTCTATTCATAGTCTGAAAGTAGTTCTACGAGATGCATCCAAGGTATGATTCGATAGAGTTGTCCTTGGTGATCCAATTGCATTGCCTAGGTGGGTGGTTACGGACACCCCGACCCCCTCTAGATCCGCCCTTGCATAGCGTGGTCTAATCATACCCCCGCTAAATTAACGTTTAGGGGATACACTGGAATCAGCCTGAACGTCTGTTAGTCTGTCTGTCTGTCCGTCCGTGTACAAAGTACTTGTCCAGAGCATAATTATAGATCCCCTAAAGTAAAGTAGCTATGATCATTCAACTTCACAGGTAGATCATAAAGGTATTACGAATTCCATTTGACCTGACACTGACCTCTATGCAAAATATGTTCATATTCTGCATATAGCGTGTCGTTCTTCAAAAAGACTTGTGTCATAGTACTCAGATATAACAGGTATACAAGAAAATATTACTAAATTGTTATTTCAAAAAAGCCCAGGCGTGTAATTCATGATATTGAAAGCTAAAGCTGCGCCATGTGAAATGGAATCTGTAATTTAGATATTACTGCGGAGAAGTGCTGTGTACAAGGAGCATAACTCCAGGTCTAGCTTTTTTGTGTGTTATTGCCCTTTGTTTTCGACAAAAACGCTTGTCTGGACAAAGGTTGTGGCGGGTGTAATTTATCACATTTTTGATATATTTCTACTTTCAAATGTGACGAAAACATTATTTCATACTCAACTGTGGAATACGTGTATGACTTTATATCATCTGATTGAAAAAGCATTATGTGAAAAATAAAAAACAAGGTGATAATGATGATGATGATAATGTTGCTGCTGCTGCTGCTGCTGCTGTTGATGATGATGATGACGACGACGACGACGATGGTGACGATGATGATGATGATGAAGAAGAAGAAGATGATGATGATGATGATGATGATGATGATGATGATGATGATGATGATGATGATGATGATGATGATGATGAATGGCCACCGATCTTGTTTCAATTTTATCGGCAATCGTATTTAAAATGAAAACAATACTTTAATTTTGCATTCATTTTGCTGACGTTTCCTGAAACTTTTGTTTCAAAACTCTAAAACGTTAAATTGATATCTTACGTTAAAGTGCATAGGGGGTCAGACATCGAAAGTCAGTCAAATTTCGAATCGGGTAAATTCACCAGCAGTTGCTTTGATCGCCATAAAAAACTTTCAATGCGGCAGACAGGCTTTCTGACTAAACATAGGGGAATCCTGCCCCATTCATATTGCAGAGGACGCTCAAAGTCAAGGACGTTACAGACGTCATGGCTTTCGCTAGCCAGGTCTCCCAAATGACATGTACAAGGTCTCCTGGTTCTAAAGCAACGTGTCCATACCCACTGACGCATTGCCTGCCGATGCCTCAACGTCATTTGCGTAAGGTAGACAGGCTTTGATGCAGGCTATACAGGACCTGTCCCGAACAGTCTCGTCACTGGCTGTTTTGCCTGTGACGTCCCAGAGTAGTCGGACTAACTTCCTACTAGACGGACATCTGTTACGTCGTCAGGACGCCACAATGAAACTATCCTCTTTAAACGTCGTTTTACGCGATCTATAAGATTTATTTCGATCATATGCGACCAAACCTGCATCAATTCTGTACCGTAGGCGTCTGATTGTCGATTTATGCCCATTGAGATGCAAAGCGAAACCTCTAACGGGCATAGCTCATTTGAGCATGCTAAGAGCTCTCTGACGTTGATCTAACGTCATTACATTTCGCTTTCCAATTATCAATTTTTCAAAGAAGTTGCAACAGTTAAATTGATTCTGCTAAACGATCTTTGTAATCGTGTGTTTTTGGACAAGCTAGACAATATCGATGACACTGCACACTTGACGCACGTGACTTTTACTTATCTGGATTTTGTCCAATATCCTGACTGTTCATTCCACACACGCACTGTATGTGTGATGGTTGTCAATCGGGACAACTTTACTGCATAAAACATTTTCTATGTGATTATCAGATACTGAAAAAATAATTAGTATCAAAACGTGCTTAACTTTTTTTGCACAGTATATAATAATTATGGTACGAAACATAAAACGTTTCTACAGTAATGAAAATATTGTTCCAAATAACTGTAGCATTGCCCCTTAAGTTTGGAAAAAGGTTAAGAGGATTCTCAAAAGTGTTTGAATCATCAAAACTTTATATCAACTAAGGGCTTCATAAGTGCTGAGTCGGAATAACAATAAAGTCAGGTATTGCTTGTCATTTAGACCTTTCAATAAAAAAAGAACGACAAAATTTTAGACACAAGATGGTTTGCAGACAACAACAACAACAACAACAACAACAACAACAACAACAACAACAACAACAACAACAACAACAACAACAACAACAACAAACCCCAAACAACAACAACAACAACAACAAATATGTTGAAGGAAACTGCGAAATTGTTGATAACTATCTTTTTCGTCTTTTCACTCAACGTTTTTCTAAACTAAATGGATTTTTTTCATGGTGAATCTTCCATTTTTTTTCTGATATGTTCCTTAATATTTTCTATTATTACCTTTAATTTGAACCTTTTTTTTTATATTTACAGATAATATATTTTGTCCATTATGCACATTACATAAGCGCATATTATATACTAGTCAAAACTTCTAACCGGCCACTTAAAAAACAAAGATATTTTTTCTGTAGTGATTGGATTTTCATGAAATCTGCTAAGTGCATTTTTAAGCAACTTTTCAGATGATTTTGGCGAAAAGTTACTGTTGTCTTATTGAAATAAAAGTGCAACATGAGAAAAGCTCAAAAAGCTCTAAATTCACACAGAGCTCAGAATATTGCCAATGTAGTGTTTTTGGTCTCATGAATCGTTAGCCACAACATAGACTAAGAAAAAAAAAATGAAAATGCTTGGCAATTGTGCGCGGCATATGGCCGTAAAAGAAAATGAAAGACTTCATATATACAGAAAAACGGTTCTTAAAGACAACATCTAAAACACGTTTTTCTTCGAAAATGCTTTAAATATAGACTGATGGTTCACAGAGAGCTACAAAATGTCGAATATGTGTAAAAAATCAGTTTGTTGCATCATTTTTCCAAACCAGACCATATTTTAGCATATTCGCTTGATAAAATGTTCTGCCGGTTGAATTTAAACACCATTTTACCATGCCTCCCATTCTTCCTGCTTCTTCTGTAGTCAAACGTAACACAAAATTGACAATGTTTTCCAGTTTTTTTCTTGGTCTGGGTTGCAGCTAACGATTTGTGTACTTTGAATTGATGAAAGTGTGTTATCTCGAGCTCTATAAAGATTTAGAGCTTTTTGAGCTTTTGCTTTATTACGCATCAAAATTTGACAATGTTTGGTAAATTATCATGAAAATCCACGGGCATTATGCTTAAAAATTTACGTATCAAATTTCATTAAAATGTAATAGCTATTAAAAAAGTTATAGTCATATTTAAAGTGGCCGGTTAGGACTTTTGGCCAGTATATATTTTTATATATATATCTATGTATACTAACGGAAAAAGTAACTATGCACATTTCCTTTCTATAAAACAATTTAAATTTATAAGTTATATTAATCAAATTTTACAATTTCGGAAAAAAACGTTTAACCTTTAAATTTCAATGAGTATCAGTTTGCTACCCCACTCGTTATTACCGTAATAAGCCTGAAAAGTGGGTAGGGTGTGAAATTCAAGTTCACGGGCCATTTTAGAGTGTGAACACTATTGACAACGAAAATGTTCAGCAGCAACGGGACTGCTAAACTGTCACAAACGGCTCTTTAAAGGTCCTTCTTGAGGTGTTGACCAATAACGGAGCCAACTAGTCAAGCGCTGACGTTGAAAAAAGCATGGATCCATATGACGTTCCCCAACGCGTTTATGAATACGAGCTCGACCATCGGACTGTACAGATGTAATCGAGGCGCGCCAATTAGCAAAACCTTGTTAAAATTGACCTTACGAAAGGGTAGATGTTGTCTAAACCACTGTAAACGATGTCGTCGATGACGTCGTAGCAAGACTAGACGTATCGGAGTACGTCTAGGACGGATTTAGCGCTCCATCAACCGATCTCTAACAGGCTTTCTGCTGATAGAACTCAACTCTGGAATTCAACTAGCTGTAACCTTTGCCGACAACAATCGATTTCACTTGTGGTTGTTCCGATTATGGTTGACTTGTCGGAATGACGTCACGCGTCGACGTCTCGAATGTGGCAAGTTTTGTGTGTTTCAAAATTGTCGAAATTGTCTCAAAAGTGCCTATATGATGTTTCTATGCAAACAAAAACGTTTGGTGACCTGTTGATTTGGCATTAGGGGGGCTACTGTCTAAATCAGGCATGAACGTGCATCTTTGGATTAACGTTTCGCGTTGTTTTCTGTTCAATTTAACAATTTTACGTGTTTTTCTAAACAACAAGCAAGTTAACAATAGTTTCGACATAAAAACAAATTTCATCCTCACCTAAGAATAAGATAAAACACTGAAACAAAAAGGACTTTAACGTCGAACGTCTGTGCATGTGCAGTTGGTGGCATTCGACATTTCGTTAACAAGCGAATCTTATGGACAATTGCGAGAGATGTTTCTTATCAATAGGTAGTATATTTACATAATGAATAAGAAAATAAGCACGCACAGTTACTTTTTTCCATTAGTTTATAAATGTTTCGGTCCCAGTTTTTGACGATTTTGAAGTCAATGGAAATACGATGTTCAGAAAATGCTACGTTTAACAACGTGCATAACCGTCCATTGCCTTATGTTTTTCTTAATGAAGTCCATCCCTTATAAAATTCAAACAAATTTGGAATTATCCCGGTATTCGAGCGAGGTCGAAAACATTCGGCGGTGGAACGTTCCACCGCCGAATGTTTAAGACGATGCACGAATCGGTTCGGATCAGCAACAAATGTTAACATTGTCGCATGAAAAACTTAATTCAACATCAAGTGTTTCCAATAAGGGATGGATACCCTTAACACATTACCACACAGTAACTCTTTTTGACTCCCTACAGGAAAATGGCTTTGGAAAACAATGTAGAAAATAAAGAAATTGCTTGTGACAAGCAATTTCGTCATTTTCCACTATGTTTTCTATACACACAAAAAAAATGCAAAATTTCATTCACTCTACTCGTACCTCTGACTCTGTTTCATGGGCGCCATCTTTTGTGAATGACTGCACAACTCTCACGGACAACTAACAGCATAGTAAATATGTTCCTTAATATTTTTCTATTTTCATTAACAACATGATAAACGATGCGAATATTTTGCTCTGTTTAACAGTGTGCACAACGATCATGATTTACGTTGATTGCGTTAGCGCCATACCTTAAGGAAATCAAATACTTCAAGTACTTCGACGGACAGTCCATTGTCTTATGTTTTCTTTAAGGATGTCCACCCTTAATGAGATTCAAACAACGTCGGAATTATTCAGGCAACGTCGAAAACATTCGGCGATGGAACATTCCACCGCCGAACGTTTATGACGATGCTAATCGACGCTGATCATATGTTATATCAGAGGCGCGTTCTTTAGAACGAGATTTTTTAAGATTTCTTAATGTGTTTTGGATAAAGCGTTTTTAAGACCGAGACTTTAACAAGCTGTTCCGAATGCTCCAGATTTATACAAATGACGTCATCATGACGTCATTTGTGTAAAGTATGGAGCATACGGAACACCGCGGTTTATGAATTATGGAGTGTTCGGAACAACTCGGTCAAATCTTTTGTATTGTTTGTACAGAGTTGACCGAGGTGTTCCGCACGAAGTACAGGGTAATGTCGCCTTCTATTGAGCGTCTTGAAAATCTTGCTCGAAAGAACGCTTTATCCTAAAATATCTTAAGAAATCTCAAGATATCTCAAGAAATCTCGCTCTAGAGAACGCACCTGATCTTTAGGAAAACGAATAGCACACTGAAACTATTAAGATTTTTGTCTTAATGTGTTCCTTAAAGGAACATAACATTCCAATTTTATTTTTGGTTGGTTAAATTCTCAAAAGTGCTATCATGTTTTTGAAGTTGTTGCTTATAAGCGAACGATACGCCTTTAAAGTTGAGACAGAAATGAAAAACTTGCATATTAATCTGAACTGCTGTCCACACCATTTTGATTGTAGCACAAAATTATATATTTCTCTTAAACGGAGCAATCGTTTGGCTTAAAATTTTCCGTATTTTCATAAGAAAATTTTTCATAAGAAGATATGCTCTGTCATATACAAATAAAAGTAAAATTTTGCAAAAAATAATAATATATATATATGAGCCATAATCTGGAAAAACGTCCCTTAAGGCTTTTGAGCCCAACATAGATCCAGATCAGCCTGTGCATTGGAACAGTCTGATCAGGATCCATATTGTTCTCAAATAGCTTCTTCGTGACCTGTGGTAATTTACAGAAAGAAGCATAGGTGCATATTGCACTCCATTCGACAACTGGCCGATCTTAAAACTCAATTTTGAAAAATGCTAGAAGGGACGTTTTTCCAGATCCTGGCTCATATATATCTGTGAAATGTCACTTTAATCTTTTCTGTTTTAAATATTCACAGAATGAACAACGTACAAATCCTACTATGATCAAAATCGGCGCTAATGGTGTGACACAACGTTCCGATATCTACGGAAGTTTAAACTGACCCCCTTATTTGTCAAATTATCTCGATTAATTCATAGATTTATATATATCTCAGATAGATAAATTGAAATTTTACAAAGACTTAAATAAAGAAAATATATATGAATCCGATTTTTATTTCATTTACAAAAATGGAATGTATATAAATAATTGTTTATTTGGTGTTATATATACCATTTATTTATAATTCAATTATTTTGTATACAATTTATATAAATTAACTATTTCCATTTTTAGCTCACCTGAGCAAGTAGTGGTCGAGGTGAGGTATTGTGATCGGCCTGTTGTCCGGCGTCTGTCTATCTGTCCGTCCGTCAACTTTTTTTTTTAAAAAAATCTTCTCCTCCTACAGTACTTGGCAGAATTCAACCATATTTCACACATATGATCTATGTTTTTTTTTTCAGAATACTTCAAAGAATTTGAATCGGGGCCATAATGGGGTAAAAAAGTAGGTCAAATCTTCTTTCTGCTCTAGGGGCCACATACGTTGCTCAATCATTGTAAAAATTGATCAGAATATTTGTCTTGATAATATTTAGGTTATGATAAGAAATAGGTCAAGCCAGGTCATAAACTAGGTCACTGGGTCAAATATTGTAAAATCCATCTTTTTACACTGGAAGTGTCAATTTTGGTCCAAACTTTGTAGAAATTATCATGAATGTTTATTTTGATGATATCAAGGTCAAGATAAGAAGTGGGTCATGCTAGGTCATGAACTATTTAAGAAGGGCAAATCATTTCTTTCGCTCTGGAAGTGTCAATTCTTGTCCAAACGTTGTCAAAATTGTCCTCAATGTTTATCTTGATTATATCTTTGAAATGATTAAAAGTAGGCAAAACCTGGTCAAAAACTAGGTCACAAGGTCAAATCTTTTAGAATCCTTCATTTTGTTCTGGACATGCCAGTTTTGGCCCATTTTTTCAAAATTGTCCTGAATATTTATCATGATGATATCTAGGTCATGTCAAGAAGTGGATCATGCCAGGTCATAAACTAGGTCACAAGGCCAAATCTTGAAGAATCCTCCCTTTTGCTCTGGAAAATAGTTCAGAATTGCTTATCTTGATGATAAATAGGTCATGTAGAAAGTGCCTAATGTTAGGTCAAAAACTAGGTCAAAAAGTCAAATCTTGTTTTTGCTCTAAGAACCTCAATATTTACTCATCATTGTGAAAATTGTTCAGAATGTTTATCTTGATGATATCTAGGTCATGTAAAAAGTATGTCATGCAAGTTTGAAGTTTGCAAGTTGTTTGTCTCAAAGTCCTCTCAGATGAGCGATGCAGGGCCATCGTGGCCCTCTTGTATGAATAATGGATCAGTTAAATTGTTAGGATTACTCAAAAACCAAACAATTATATATATTGATGAAATACAAAGCAGCAAATAATGTATACTTATATAAATGTCTATATATATAACTTAATCAATTTTAGTATTTATATTTCTTATAACTCCATGTATTTTTAGAGTTATATAAAATATTTAAGGGGGTCAGTTTAAACTTCCGTAGATATCATATGTAACCAACGACGAGTTGTATATATTATTTATAAATTATTGATTTTTCTATTATTATAATTAATCTTATTTTTCCTCGCAAGATGAACTATATACACATCATGTGTTTAACTGCATGTACGGCGTTGATGCTGTGTCAGGCCGTTCCGATATCAGATGTAACCAAGGACGGTTTTGCGGGGAATTACCGTATCTGTGTACTGTATCAGGAAAAATTGGAAGTTGTGTTCCCATGTTTTTTGTCCCTGATAGTTGCTGGTAAGGAAAAGTATTCCTTTTTACACATGTCATGAGTATGTGGAGGAGTTTCCGTATCCGTGTTCCATATCAGAAAATTAGGGAAATTATGTCCACTCCATTATTTTTTCTTTATCTATTTATGGTAAGGAAAATCGGACAACTGTGTCCCCCCATTGTTTTTTTTATCATAGCTGGCAAGGAACAATAGGAAACTGTGTTCCTTATTGATTTTTTCCTGGTTAATATTGGTAAGGAAAATCGGGTTACTGTGTCTTTCATTATTTTTTCCTGGTTATACACGGTGGATAATCACGCGATACAATATTTTCAGAAAATCTTCAATAATTTTGTAAATACTGGACCGATTTGAATTCGGTTTAAAGCAGAGAATGTGGACAGACGTCACGCACTAGATGGGCGTGGTTGGTTTTTGAAAAATCAACTGATAAAAAAGTTATTGAAGATAAACCAAAATTTTGGTTTATCTTCAATAACTTTTTTATCAGTTGATTTTTTTAAATCTACCACGTCCATGTTATTCCTGACATTTTTCCACCTTCGCTGCTTCAAACCGAATTCAAATTGGTCAAGTATTGACAAAGTAATTGAAGATGATCGGAAATTCTAAGTCACGTGATTATACACCATGTTATAGCTGACTAGGAATATCGGAAATCTGTGCTCCTTTATTATTTTTTCTAATAATTTGATTTTTCTGACAAGGGAAAATATTCCATTTACAGGGCCGTAGATAAGATTGGATAGGTTCAAGGCATTTCAAATTTGTTATTTCAAATTCAAACCCTATATTGTGAAGACTCTTTGAATCGTCTCAATTATTTGCATGACTTACTGACTAACTGAATAGACTTATGTGACTGATTTTGCGGCTAACGTGGTGTGACTAAGATAAGACAAACTGACTGACCGACGTAACTGGTTTTGTGACGGACGTGACTAACGCAAGGTTGTGTGACTTAACTTTATTTAAGTTATATGACCCATCATTAAAAACTCCACTTTCTAGCCATACGAAATGCATCAAATTACACACACTTGCAAATACACTTCACATAAGTTGATTCACCGTGCCGGATTTCAAGATTTTGCTTCAAGAAGAAAATGATTTACAATTATTATTTTACTCTATATTCATATGCAAGGGAGGTAATTTTTAACATTTTTGTCAAATATTTGTATGTATTAATTCAAAATTCTAAACCACTCAAAACTAGAAATATAACACAGTTTAGGAATTACTGGCACTTTTCAAATTTCGTCTCTGGCTCTTTGGCGCTATGATGGATTGTATACGTTAATTGACTGACTGGCCGACTTGCACATTATCATTTAATTTAAGACAGTCCATCCCTAATTAGATTCACGCGACGTCGGTAGTGTTCGGTTGAAGTCGTAAGCATTCAGTGGTGGAACGTTCCACCACCGAATGTTTACAACGTCGTCTGCAAATGTTCGAATACGTTTTCATGAATGTTTACGACGTCACAGAAAATGACATTCTGACATCGCGTTAATAATTTCATTAGGGATGGACCACCTTAACCCTTTCCCAAAACAAGACCTGGGGTCCGTATTATCAACGATCGTACGATTTGTTTTTGCGCAATTACTTGAAACAGCAAACCTGATTGGCCCAATCTGATTTCTCGTGCAATCAGATGTTTTGTTACACAGCTTACACAAAATCGCGGTCGTGAGATCGTTGATAATACGGACCCCTGGTTTTGACGTCCATAATAGAAAAGGTTTGGGAAAACATTGAAACAAAAGAAGAAACTGCTGATAACCAGCAGTTTCTCCTTTTGTCTCAATATTTTCTATACCATATTTCACACAAGTTTTATCTTTGATAACTTTCATTTTGTCATTTGTGGCAATTTTTGAAGTGGACAACCCTAAAATGTTGTCGTTTGGTTATGGGAAAAATAACTTTCTTTCACTTGTAGGTGTCGCATACCACAGTCGTCTGAATATCTCAAATACAACACAAACAGAAATTTACCCCAGCAGAAAGTTCCGGCAAAACCAAGACGAGGAAAATTTTGATAGATGAACACGGGATTTCCACAAAGTACACGAATAAACGTTCAACATTGTTCGAATTTTCAAATTATGGACTACTCAAATTAGATTAAGAGGAGAAAATTAATAATTGTTTATAAAATAGAACCTCATGTTAAAGCTAAAAAAATTGAGACAGAACGGGGATAATGCTGTTTACCTCATTTCTCGATGTATTTCTAAGCATATTTCTTTCATGTTAACAAAATTTCGGTTTGTATTGTGCTTATTCTGAATGGGGAAATTGAAATCAGCCTTTTCTATTTCCCATGAAATTCTGTTTGATATGAGTTTAAATCTAAGATTTACAATGATATTTATTTTGATGTTTGCAACAACTTGTTTTGGGTCAGTTTGAAATCTTGTATTTTGGAGAAAAAATAAGGTGTAAAAGTGTGTAACCGGACCAGAAAAGTTCCCAGATCAATCTGATTAAAGTCTAGTGTTAACTTACACCAATATCTGACACGCACCAGTAAGGGGTCATTCTCCATGACACCGAGAAAACAAAATCGATCATTCTTACCCTAACCAATAAAATCTCTTAATATTTTATCCCATTTCATCGACAAGCAAGTGCTAACACATGGTTTTGCACTGATATGTGATGTCCCCATGGCCTAGCTTTCGTTTTACATCGCTTTCAAAATCTTGTAAGCTTTTATTTGATTGGTCAGAGGAAAAGGTCATTGAAGATGACTTCTTACTGGTGCCTGTCAGATGTTGTGTTAGTTAACACATGATTTTAATCAGATTACTACCGGATATGACCATGCAATTTTTAATGACGAACCCCTAAAAACATTGTCCAGAGTAATAAAAGAAAATTCTGATAATAAATAGAAATATTTGTCTTCTTTCAGTCTCATCATACGCTGGCACATACTCGTACATATATATGCTTTTCCAACAAAAACCGCCTAACTGCAGCTTGTTTTAAGCTGCAGTTATGATGTTCTTTCGTGAAAAGCGACGATATTTGGTTATCATTGTGACCTAGAAAATGCCATCTGAAGCACCATACAATTTGACATCAACATTTTAAAGCTTCAAACAAGATTTATCCTTACCAAAAAGGCGAACACATACAGTCGACACTCTTTGTGTCGAAGTCAGGCGGGCCGTCAAAATACCTCGACATATACGGAGTTCGTCTCATCCGATTTTTAATGTTTTTAATTCAAATGATATTTGGCTACTTTTTCTACTCATCAATCTTGTTCATAATTGAAATAAAGTAGAAAAAGTCGACACGAGCAATTTCTATCCTTTTCCTACTATTTTTCAATGGCTATGCTTATCACGAAAATGTTTCGTTGGATTTTTCATATATCCATTGATGAGGACGGTACTAGACTTTCACTTCGACTTAAGCGGAAATTCGACTTATCCGATGTCGACATAACGAGTGTCGACTGTAGACTGATTCAATTGTTAAGTTGTTACGATTTAAGCCGACAAAAAAAAAAGACAGAAATAATATGGGTATAATACAATGCAGCACAGAAAAGATTAAGGCAAAAGTGGTAACCTCTGATTATAGGCATTTTCTTCATTTGCCATTATAATTCTAACAACGTTTTTACAAGAATGATTAAACCATGGTTTGTTTGAAAAAAAGGATTAAGAGTATATCGTCGGTGAGGATTCAAAACCTCGTACCTCGAGCTTATTCAAGCTGTAGTTACGAGGTTTTGACTCCCAAACAACGATATTAGAGTCCAAACCATCGCTTTTCAACGAAAACCTCGTAACTGCATCTTGTTTTAAACTGCAGTTACGAGGTTTTTGTTGAAAATCAGCGAATATCTTTACCAAACGACAAACTTTTAGACTGGTACAAATCAAAGATGTTGCAGATGACAATATCAAGTGAATTAGATTAAAAAAAGTTCGGTCTTCCTGTGTAGAAAGCATCGTGAGAAATGAAGAAATTGCTTTTCACAAACAATTTCTTCATTTGCACAATGTTTTCTAAATATTTTACATTGATAGGCGTCAGAAAGCGTCAATGTGTGGGAATATGTAAACTTAACAATGCGCTGCTTTTCTACAAAAACCTCGTATCTGCAGCTTGTTTTAAGCTGCAGATACGAGGTTTTCGTAGAAAAGCGACGAATGGCAGAATCTTTGAGACACCATTTAAGTTTACGATCGTATTTGTTGATTGTTTGGAGTAACCCGTATAGATTCAGGTATCGTTAATAAACTTCTTTTAACCCATTACCAAACGGCAAGATTTTGGACTGATCCAAATTCAAATAAGTAGCAGACGACATTTTCAATATGATGAAAATTGGAAATTGTGTGACTTTTAGGGTAGAAAACATTGTGGGAAATGAAGAAATTGCTTGTCACAACCAATTTCTTCATTTTCCACAATGTTTTCAAAAGGCATTATCTTATGAGGAGTCAAAATAGTCACCGTGTGGTAATGGGTTATTAAACTTCTTTTAACGTTTTTCAATGAAATGATTTAGAATAATTTAATATATTGAAATACTTTGCGGGCGTCTACATTGTGCTTGAATGCACAAAATCTTGTTAAATGGCACGGAAGTCATTGAGCGTCAAGGAAAAATGTTGGTACAAGTAGCATTGTCTTCCTTTATACATTAAGACAGCGTGTGTGTTTGTAGGGGGGTGGGGGTGGGGGGGGGGGAGTATGCCTATGTGTGCGTTGCACCTCGAAATCATACTTACCTAGGGCATTAACAGAAATGTTGCGAGGTATAGTCTATCAGCTATAACTGTAGACTTGTATTCAAACGCTAAACAACAAATACATAGTTTTAACATTTATCAAACCATTTATCGTGCAATATACGAATTAATATCATAATTCGTTTATTCTGGAAAGAGAAGGGGTTTGTGTTGGGTCAGTTTTCATCAACAAGCAGTATAGTGTTTGTATACAAGTATACAGTTATAACCGACGAGTTATAAGGATGCCAAGATGTTCACGTTTTGTTGATCAGGACGTACTTCCTGTGAACCTTACTTAATACGCAAATAGGTTATAAAATTCCTACTTAAGGGGGAATGCTCCAGTTTCCTAATTTTTTCCCAATATTAGAATATTTTGTATGTTGAAATTACATGTTATTACCAATCGAAAAATAAAATAAAAATGGATGGTCAGCGATCCTGTTTGAATTTTATAGGCATTCGTATCACATACCCCTACATCGAAAAAATGCACAATTTCTTGCACCTGTCCAAGGTCAATAAAATGCTAATAAAATGCTGTATATACATCGTTTAATCCCGAAAACGGATTTAAAGTAACGTCTTATATTTAATAAGAACAGAAAGCCCAGAATATGTGCTATTATAAACGCGTAAATGTATAAAACAGCATGCTCACGTGTTCGGTTAGATTAACGAAGATGGAGTAATTTGTGTCAAAATTTGCATATTTTTGGAAGTATTCCAAGTTCTACATAATAGAATGTGATAAAACTCCCTCATTGTATTAAGCAACATGTCCTGGTAATAATTCAAAAAGAAAATGTATAGGTCAGCGCACTTATTAGTGAATTACAGCAATTTTTATCAGCTAAACATGAATAAAATGACGCAAAACAGTGGTAAATGCATACACACTTACGACTGTCTTGCTCTAAATAATCGATTTTCATCTTGAGGAAATCAGTTTCGCAAAATAAATACAATTTTACTGTCGAAAATGGTAAATTGTAATGATGTGTTATATCATTGAAAATATGGTAGCGAAACATATTGGTACGAAACATTTAATTTACTACAGTAATGACCGAGTGTTCCGAAAAACTGGAGCATTCCCCCTTAAATCAAAATGATAATATGGAGTTGATGTCAATTTTGTCTCAACTGATTACTTGTAGATCAATTCATATTATTTTTTTGCTGAATATCTCTATGAGTTTGCATGTTCTGTAATCTAGGTTCACTGGTGGTAAACTCGGCCAAAGCGAGGAACGTTTTTTCGCGATCAATGTATTCCGTCGGTGTTGTTATAAATTCTCGTAACTACGGCTTAGATGAAGCCGTAGTTACGAGATTTTATAACAACACCGACAGTTTGTCAATGAGCCAATATTTATTTTCGTGGAAATCTGACAAAAAAAGTTCAATTTTCATTTCCAATCTACTCTGTGAATTTTTGGTTCAGGATGAAAGTACTACATTTAAAGTAATGAGTAACGTTAACAGGAACATTCCGATGCACATTGAAATACTCGAGATCGTCTTTCATAAATCTATTGTCTCAATAAAATGTCCTCGCTGTAACAACCACATTTTCTTCCAGAAATTCGATTTGAAAGTTTTAAGATTATTTCAAATTATGTTTTTTAAGAATAAGAAGCTAGACTGAAGGACTTATGTTCAAGTCTATTTCCAAAAATGATTTGTTTGGCTTTTTTTCAATGTGGTAATGTATTTTCATAATTCAATTGAAATGTGTGACTGTTTCAAATGTAATGAAGCTTCTATCTAAGAAAAAATAAATGTACATGTACTTTATATTCTAGAAAATGTTATTCTCTTTGTATTTCAGGCACAATAAAGTTAGCGAAACGCCTTTTTGTGAAATAATTTGCTAAAAGTGCATCGTTACATCGAGGACATACTAGTTATTGCAAGGACAATGTTCGTTATCTTATGAAATAAACAGAAATAATTAAATTTCACCCTTTTATTCAAACTTCAAATAAGTAGGTTCAAAAACATACCGATTTTACCATCAATACACATAATTTTTATCAAACCATGCTGCAGTTTGTAATTAAAAAAGTCTTTGTTATTGGAATGACATTTAAGATTACTGCGAGGACTTATATTTAAACATTTTCCATTTCTTACATTGTATTGACCTATATCATCCTCGGAATCCCAGCGGTCATAGCTATGCTACATGACCCCTGGGGCAATTGGTCACTTAAACTTTGAATTAGCCGCCGAAAATCGATACGAAACGCATGAGTGCAAGGCCCAATCAAATAACGGCTCTCATAAGTCAATGCGTTGTCAGTTACAACCAAGATGGCTGCGCTCATGATAAGTTGTAATTTGTGCGACAACGAGATAAAAAAGTACAGATCACTGACATGTCATACAGCTTTAAGATAGAAAGATGGGAAAAGTTTCTCTTTGGAAGTGTTTTAAACTTGCAACACCAACTTTTTCACACGCTAAACGATAGTAATCCTCCATATTGACAACTTACCCGAAGCGATTTGTCAATCTCCTACGCAGTTATCTACCCTGAATCAGGATTAAATATACATACCTCTGACGTAATCACTGTTTAGAGGTTGGCGATTTGTATCGGCCAGTTTGATTGGTCTACTCACCCATCAAGAAATGATGATGGAACCAATGAAACGGCGGCATTTGGGAGCGGCTAATACAAAAGTTTTTCTAGCCAAGTGCCCCAGGGGTCATGTTGCATAGCTATGACCGCGGGGTTTCCGAGGATGGACCTATATATGGTCATTGAATATTAAAATTAATGCAATTGTAAAAAAAATATATACATTTAAATGTAAAATTCACTTTGTTAAACCCTTTCAAAAACGTTAAATTTTATGCTATGTTACAACTGCTGGTCAAGTAAAATCGATCACCTTGACTGCTCAAATTCGACCATTATTCCCGACTTAAAGACTTTTTCTCGATATCAACTCGATCAACCCGACCTCTACCGTCTATTTATATCGAGTGAACAGATAAAGCACAGATCGAGTTGATCGAGATGTGGTTTGGAGCTACTTGACTAAATGTCCATGTGATCGATATAAAGATGTTAATCCGATCACACTCGATCTCCAGATTTGATTGATTCCTGATCTGGTCGATCGCCTATCTGATCAATACACGATCGCTTTTCGATCAACTTTCTACCCAATCTTACACAAATATTTTTTTTTTGATTTTAAAACAAATAGAGAAAGATGACAAAGTGGTGCGGATAAAGCTCGATTACCACGACCTATCCCGATCACAAATGGCGATCGAGTTCGATCTGTACTCGATCACTTAATTCTGCTTGGTTGAGTTGATTTAATCGGCAGTGAATACCTAGCATAAAAATTATACAACATGAAAGATGTTGGAGACTACAAAAATGAAGTTTATGAAAATCTAACTTGTGTGTACAATATAGATGAAAAGAAATCAAGGTAAACGGAGTCAGAGCTGGTAATCAGCATTTATTTCTCTTATCGCAGTGTTGTCCCAAGGCATTTGTAAATTAGGAAGTAAAAACCAAGTCTTCTCTGTGAAAAAAATGAGAGGACACAAAGAAAGATAAGCAATTACTAATATGACGAAAAAAGAATAAATATGGAATGTCTTAAACCTTCTCGTCAAACCATAAAATATCACATTGGGAAGATAATATCATATGAAAAGGTATGGTAAATCGTTTGGGAGAGAAAAATCTCGACCATAGTCTGACTGTACAGTCTTGGCATACTGATTGATTCCGATCCTTTTAGCAATATACGCTGATGATTTGTTGTTGTTGTTGTCATTTCTTTTTTTTGGAAGATGGCTCACATAATAATTTAGATACACGGTTGTAAGACGTTAAGTGTCCTAAAACTGATTGTCTTAAAAACAAAACAAAACAAAAAGAAATAAAGTAATTTAAAATTGTTTTTATTTTTTTTAACTTCTTATTTACCTAGATAAGATAATATTTGACACAAAATATTCCATCTTTTTTATGGGATGAAATGTTGTGATTGCAGGATTACATGCACGATTCGAATTAATACATGTAAATCGCATTGAAAAATAAAAAAAAAAAAAAACTGCTTGTCTTTTCATGGCACCCCAATAGCATCAGGAACTCCTTTACCATGACCACTTTCAAAAAATGACTAAGTAACATCTTCAAAACCCATGGAACAAAGATATACAGATTCATACCTTAAAAAGGAAATAGTGTATAATGTCTCTTCGATATCGAGGAAAGGTCATTTAAGAACGATCATTTAGAGTCAATCTTGTCAATTAATCTAGCATCATATTCTTCATGGTGATTGGCAAAATATCTCCATTAGACTAGTGATAGAATTTATATTCATTTGAGGTACCAAGAATCAATGAATGTGTAAAGAGTCCTTGCAATAACGATTCCAAGTCCTCTCCGTAACAACTGATCGGTACACATTTTTGGCAACAGTAATTTTTTTTTTCAGCTGAAATACTTCGCTTTTCAATTATAGTTTACGACAATTATTCATCAATACCTTTGTCTCTTTGCAAAAAGTTCATATTACATAAGAAAACTTACTATGTCTTTGCGATAACGATTTTCGTACTCCCAGTAACAAAACTGTCGTTATTGCGAAGACAGTTATTGCGAGGAATTCCGCGACTATTCGCTCAAAATTACACACAAGAATAACTAGGGAGAAAATATGTTTCATGCTGTAAACGACATGATTCTATACCTGAATAAGTAAAGCTGTACGATTTTAAGATCTGAGCAATATAGTGTGGTTGATCTCGTTGCAAAGAAAACGAAAAATTAAGTCTACGCAGCCAACGGCCTACCTAATTTGCCTCGCAACTTCGAAACCAAGTATTGCTTTGTCTTCATTTAAACATCATGGCTTTGATGAGTGTTTCCACCTCCGTTTGGGTTGTATTTAAAGAAAATCTAACCAAAAAGACTTCGATTACGCACATGTAAGTTATTGCGAAGACATTTCGTATAAAAAATCCAGGGACAGACATATATGGCCAAAAATCTTCGTCGTATTTATATTTCCTAAAAAATAGCTAACACTTTTAATAATGTAAGATATAAATCATTAATGAAATGAAGAAAAATCCGATCTGTACCGATTATTTCATATCGAAAATCATGTTGGAAATTGATAACTCTGTCCTAGGGACAAGAGAAAACGGTCATTTTCCGGTACAAAAGGGCAATATTTTCAGAAACATTCCATCTGCCAGGCCAAATAAACTGTCTCTATTGTTGGTAGTGATGGTCGTTACACGATGTACCTAAAATTGCATGTTTATGAAAAGCCATTTATGAGAAAATGAGCCGGGACAGCGATTTCCACGAAATAAAATATCGGCTCCAATACATAACGGTGAATCCGGTCTATCTTTAGCACACAATTCATTGCCATTGAACACTGAACAAATATAAACACATGCAATACGATGTGGCGCCAACTGTAGGTTGGGTCCACCCCTAATGGACTTCCCGCGACGTCGGAATTTTCGTTCGACCTTTTTAACATCCTTTACTTAACAGAACTATTCGAGCAACGTTATAAACATTCGGCGGTGGAACTTTCACAGTTTCAATGCCGAATGTTCACGACGTCGCACGAATAATACATGTTTACGTCGCGTGAATCTCATTATGGCCTTGGACCACCTTTTGAAAGACTTTTCTACAATTATTTCCCTTAGAATGGACTGCATACAGACTTTGTTGTGTCTATCAACATTTGCCATTATGGTCGGCGCTGAGCCTGTGCCAGACCGATTTGAACTCCGATGTCGAAATGGGCCAGATTGTAATGAATTTCCGTGCTGGCTAGATGGGAGATGGGGAAATTGTATTCCTTTATTTGTGTCGTGTTGGTAAGTTTTCATTCTTTAACCCTTTCCCAAACAAGACCTGGTTTTGACATCCCTAGTAGAAAAGGCTTGGGAAAACCTTGAGACAAAAGAAGAAACTGCTGATAACCAACAGTTTCTCCTTTTGTCTCAATATTTTCTATGCTATATTTTACACAAATCCTATCTTTAATAACACCCATTTTGTCATTTGTGGCAGTTTTTGAAGTGGATCACCCTAAAATTTTGCCGTTTGGGAAAGGGTTAAGCATCACGTTTACCCGTACCCCCATTTATCCGCTATTGTGGTTATGGATATTGTGCTAGGTTCTTTTTGCCAATCAAATTAAACTAATTAATACGATCCAGCCCGATCAAGCGATCGAGTACAGATCGAGTACAGATCGAACTTGATCGGCAAAATTGACCAGGAATGGTCGATGTGATCGAGCTTGATCTGCACCTGTCGAGCTTCTTTCTCGAATCTTGTTGACTGTCAAAACATTCGGGTAAGATCGAGTAGAAAAATCGAAGCTATCGTGGATTGATCGGGCAGACTATCAAGCAGATCAAAAATCGATCGTTTCTGTGGAGTCGAGCGTGATCGACTTAATATCTTTTCTAGACTTTGCATCAATTTGCTCTCGATCATACAATGTACGATCTACAATCGAGTTATTCGGATGAACATATGAAGCAGAGGTCGAGTTTTCTACTCACAAAAGAATATTTTTGACATGCAAAAACTCGAAGCGGAAATCATAGCCATGCAGATTAAATTAAGCTCGATCACGCCCACAATTCTCGATCATCCGTACCGACTGAGCTCGATCTGTACTCGATCGCTTTTTCGGACTTGATCGAGTTGATTAGATAAGCAATTGGAACCTTGCAGTGGGAAAAACAGTTCAAGTCTACACAATT